>VZTV01017454.1:45007-122217 GCA_013400875.1 Anhinga rufa | reverse complement strand
GCAGCATCCGGGCCTAGTCCTGGTGTGCTAACTGAGGTTGTCTGATTAGTTCAATTTTCGCTGCTGCATGCTCCTTTGTACGGTCCTCTGTGTAGGTCTGAATGCTGGTGGTGTTGTCGTGACTGACTTATGGAGACATTTACTGTGGGAAAAAGTGTGTACTAACTTGTACTTTATGACTCTCGCTACTGGGACTTAATGCCACCCTGCTTGTACAAAGAGGAACTTCATGCAGTGCCAGTCCAGTGCTCAGTGTTCATGCATTTGCATCGTAAAACTTGATCGTGGCCTTAAATCTCTGGGGGCTTCAGAAAGACAGAGCTGGCAGTATCTCTGCATGGGGTTCAAAAGGGATCCTTACATCTCAATATGAGGGTTTAACTGCTCGCACAGAGGAGTACCATGAGAATTCCCTGACCCCACTCCCCCACCCTGAGATCAAAACTTTCTCTCCCTGAAGGAGGCAGTTGGGATCTGCATCTTAAATCTTAAAGCTATGATCCCTTTTAGGATTATTGGATTGCATTGTGTTTGCTGACCTTCTCATTTCCTGCACTGGTAGGAGTCATCCAGAAAGACAGACCTCAATTTTTATCAATTGGCAACCTAAATCTGTGCATCTCCCCTCTTTCTACTCCCAAATATGTTCTTTCAGGAGTGTGTTTCTGGAAGTTGATCCCAGACACCCAAATATGGTGGAAAACTGGCTACAGGCACACCCCAACTTACGACTTGGCCTTTGTGCCATTCACAAGGACTTCTGTGGCAAGTAAGTCTTTTTTTTACCTTCAGATTTTTGCTTCAGGTATACGTCTGTGTCCTTTGTAGATAATGTCCCTGCACCCTGATGTATTGAAAGAACTCAGCCAGAGAAAGTTCACAGCTGAAGCCAGTCTTTAACAAAATAGAGGCTCCGTTCAAGTATCTCAACCTTCTCATATCCTAAGATAGCCTGGAAAGTGTTTCTGAGTCAGAAATTCTGAGGCAATAAGCGTTTCTGATGGGTGACTAGCTCTGGTGAGATTATCACCATTGGAAAACTGCTGCTTTTATAGGATGGAAGTGTTAGGGGCATGTTCTCCCTAGCAAGACTTAAAGCTCTGATCATTCTTTTTCCCACAGGTCTAGGTTTCTGCACATCCGAAAACAAAGCAGATGACAACTGTAACTCCTTGCAGTATGCTTTTTGCTGGTGAGCCCCGCTGAACAGCTTGTTGGAAACTCTGTGTGGCAGAAGGAATCTCCACTTTGTTCCCCAGTGCACTGAACTCTCCATGGAGCCGCAGTCCCCCTTGTTTCCTGACACAGACTTCATCCAGAGATGCAGAACTTCAGCAGAGCACGAGAGCATGTAGAAGTGTTTCACCTTCCTTGGGGAACTGCATGCAACTTTTTAGTTTGCTTTGCTAAAGCGACTCATTAATCTTAGGACTCAACATGGAAGAGTTCACAGCTCCAGATATTTCATTAAAAATACAACTTCTCAACATGTCAGATCACCTATTTGACCTAGAAAGAATTCCATTTTGGGTTTTCTTGGCCTTGAGATAAATTTATATAAAATGTGACCAGATTGGATGATGGGTCCAAACTCTGGCTTATATTGGCACATGGATTTGCTGGTATAATGGGACATGACTAACCTGCACGTTTCAAATTCAGTTCTATTCCAGGATCCTGATGCTCTGGAGTAGACGTCCAACAGCAAAGCAGTCTTTGTTTCCCAGTCCTGCTGAGCGACATGTCTTTGAAGGATCAGTGGACATGTTACACCATATGAATCTATAGCACCTGACGCTTGGTGGATGCTGCCAGAAACAATCAAAACATTGTAATAAAGATAGTGCTTCAGATCAGTGTCCTTACAAGAATTGCTGTGCAATTACATTTTCAAACATGCTAGCAGACCTGAATAAACATCTGGCATCCGCATATTGCTTCTCATGGTAATAGAAATGCCTAACTTCCTGTAAGGCATCTAAATGCAAGACTTTACAAAGAAAGCCAGAATTGCTACTCCAGTTACGCAGATGGAGAAGTTGAAAAATGGGAGGTGAAATGACTTGTACAAAATTTGACAACAGGCTAAGTTTGGAGTAGGACCCAGTCTCTTGACAGCCGTGGGAATAGCTGAGGTCTGTTTCTTTGGGAAGGATGACTCAGAGTAGGGCTGCCTGAAGCAACACTGAGAGAAGTCCCTGAAATGGACAGTCACCATCATGATATTATAAATAGTGGAAGGATTAAATTCAAGCTGCTTCTTGGTGGTGGTGGTGGTGTTTCCAGTGTTGCAAGTTCCCTTCCTGACCATAGCTAGCCAGGGAAGGAAGGAATGAAAGCAAACCAAAGGATCTGGTCTACCAGTCTGAATGGAAGCACGTGCTGGGCCAGTGGAGGTGAGCACTCAGTAGAGGGTGGAAGTGTCCAGACAGTGACAGGTGCTATCAGGCTCTCTGTCCAGGCTGAGCTGGGAGTGCACAGCCAGAAACATTAGGTAGGAGCTGGATCAGCAAACTGCATCTGTTTAGAAAGCTGCAGCGGGCTCAGAGGACTTTACGTGAGCGCTAATACATCTAGTCCCTTTCCCCTCTACCTCTCTCCCACTCAGGCTACCCGCTCTTTCATTCGCTTTTTAACTCTTGAACACTGGCCCTGCTTTTCCACAGATACCCAAGCGCTCTGTGATGTACTAGCATTTGGGTCTGCAGTTGGATCCTCTCCCCACCCTCCGGGCTTTTGCAGCTCTGTTCACAGACTGGTCTTTCACCCCACTGTACCACTCAGCCCTGCATTTATCCTCCCCACTGCTCTATGCACCCTAGTAGTTTGCCATGTCCCGTACACCCTTGAAATTATGAGCCTTCTCTGGACTGCAGTACCTGCCCTGCTTAAATGCAGTAGAAGAAATCTAGGGAAAGAGAGAACTAAAAAAGTTCAGTTCAAGCACACTTGAAACTAGGTTTGGAAATAAAGTTCCAGCACAGCTTATTTCTGGCAGTTTTGCCTGCTAGAGCCATGAGTAGAACTTGTAGTCAGAGTTTTTTTTGTTTTGTTTGGTTGTTTTTCGGGTTTTTTTTAATACCAGTTCAGGGTCTTTTTTAAAGTTCAGTTTGTCAGACTTATTTCTCTAAATTTAATTTTTAAACAGTTCACAGATTTCATCTGGGTGTTGGCAGTGTTTATGTATGAAACAGCAACATGTACAGCTTACTTCTGCAGGATACTTTAAAAGCTGGGTACTCTACTGGCTTATGAGAGTGTTGAATGGCATCATATTGCATTCTTCAAGGGGTAAGCTGATTCCCTGCAGCAGGCTAGAGTTAGATGTCCCTCTGAGAGCGCTGGCAGCTGAGCTGCAGAAAGCAGCATGCCTTTTCTTGGAAGCATCAATCAATCACTTGTGAGAGCTCTGAGTGGGACACTTTCTCTGAGACAGACTCAGTTTAATCCAGTAAGACAAGTGTTAAATTCCTATATTTATAGATAAAGCACTAATAAAAATGCTTGCATTTCTGTGGGTTTGTGCTGTGTAGTGGTTATATGTCTTGGAAAATCATGTGGTGCTGCTGCCCTTCTCATAAAGACAAGAATGGAGAAAAATTGTTCTTCCTCCCAAGAGGCTGGATTTATTTGCCAGACTTACATCTGAGGGAATGTGCTGGTGTAGTGCAATGTGTTCTTCGGTGCTTTATGCATACTGGCCCCGGCTCATTTTGGTACAGAAGCACTGCAAAGCTTTTTGGAGATGATGGTTTTAAGGAACCATAGGCACTCCCAGCGCCCTTGCTAAAGCACTGGACCGTGTCTGCGTTGTCTTTGTTGCCTGTGAGCAGGAGGCTCAGCTGATACCAGCAATGTACTGTGCATGTGAGGTCTCTGCAGAGGCATAGCTGCTTTCTGAAGCCACAGAAGGCTGATGCTTCAGTCGGCATTTTACTTAATCCAGTATCTGACATACGTTTAATTTTCTGGGACTCCCTGGGTCTTTGGAACTGTATCAAAATGGTGGTTTGTTTCCTGAAGTGACGCTCTTAGAGAGGGGCTTTGTTTTCCTCCAGGACTCTGACGAGTATATCTGTGTGTGGGATGGTGTGCTCACGTCTGTGTTTTGGAGAGTTACCAGGTGCGAAGTATCTACTAGGATCATTGCTGGCCTTTCCTGAGAGGAGCTGGTAAAAGTTTGGTCGTTGGCAGAGCCCTGCAGATGGTGCTGTGGTCTCAGCTTAGTGTGCCTGTGCTGGAGAACAGTCCTGCCACAGGCTTCCTCCTGCGTGGGGAGCACGGCAAGGTGCAGTCCCCCCGTGAGAGAACTTGGGTCAACAGAGGGCTTCGGTGTAGATGCAGCTGCAAAGTGGGGCTTTAACCTCTATTCTTGTGCCACTAAAACAGAGCTTTGGTGTGGGGCTTATATGGGGAAGCTGGGAGGGGACCTCGCGGCTGCAATACAGGACTGGGGTTGTACCTCATACTGTTAACGGGAGGCCTTGGTTTTGGACAATCTAGTCCATGGTTTTGGACAACCTAGTATGCTGGAGGACAGAGTAATGTTCTTGTTCTGGTGTAATTTCAATTTAAGTACCCTGAAGTGCAAGTACCACCTGTGTTTTCAGTCTTCTACCCAAGACATGGGGTGAAAAGGACTTTCTCAGGGACCTTACAAAGTCTAAGAAACGTGCTTATCATCACAGTGCTCTCAGCTGAACCTCTGTTCTTGTAGAGATGAGACTCCTTTCCAGGCGAGGAACTGACAGACACAGAGTGACTCTACTAGGGTGACACAGGAGATCTCTGGGGACCCAGGTGACTCAATGTGTGTTGATTACTGGCCAGCACTCAGTTCCTTGATGCAGGGCCATAGATCAAATGGGTTGGAAGAGAGTTTGACAGTCATCTAGCCTAATTTCCCTGTCCAAGTAAGAATCAACTTGGCTTACATCATTCCTGACAAATGTTTGCCCAAGCTGATCTAAAAAGCCTCCAATGCTGATAAGGACTTCTGCATGCAATCTGTTCTGGTGCTTTGTTGTCCTTCCTGCTAGAAAGTTATCCCTTTTACCTCGTCTTCCTTGCTGCCATTAAAGCTGAGTACTTCTCCTGTCCTGAGGTGGAGAAGAGCTGACTCTTTCCTAACAGCTTCCATGTGTTACTGTTCCCATGTTTCCTCACAGTCTTAATTTCTGAGGAAAGAACACCAACATTTTGTTGTTTCTTTAGGCCGCTTGCATGTCCTTCCTTCCCTGCTTGGGAGATGTAAAGGGGAGGCAGGTGTGCTGAAGGGTAGTGTGCTTCAGATGTGTTGCAGGTGATACTTGTGCCTATGGTGATTGGAGTAACAGAGCTGCTACAGCTAACAGAATCACAGTGTGGTGGGGGTTGGAAGGGACCTCGAGAGATCATCTCGTCCAACCCCCCTGCGTGAGCAGGCACACCTAGAGCAGGGGGCACAGGACCGTGTCCAGGCGGGGTTTGAATGTCTCCAGCTCATCTTATTACAGGGGAGGAGTCATTTCCCAAGCAGTGAAGACCAAGCCAAAACTTTCATTAACATTTTGCTTGTCTGGGCAAGTTTTCAAAAGCTGTATTTAAGTTTTAATAAACTACTATTTCTACTCCGGGTTGCTTCCAGAGGGACGAATACCCAGCAAGAGAAGGCTTCTCTCACAGTCAAAAAGATGATGAGATACAGAGAGACTTTCTCCAGTTTCCAGCCTATTTCCTCTTCCATAGATGTTTTGATATTCTTTGAGTTAAGTATTGGAAGTTTCAGATGTTCCTCCTTGTGGAGGGTCATGCCACAGTCCTTCTCTGATTCTTTTGCCTGGCAGCTGCTTGCAAATCTTAGCATGATCCATCCAATCCCCAGTGAATGCAGGAGGCTGTTTACATGCTACCACCCTGCAGTCCTGGGATCATGGCTGAAGCATGCTCTGCATTCAGCTGTTGCAATTGGGACAGGTAGCAGAAGTTACTGTAGCCTCAAGGATGTTCTAAAATGTGCCCTAGTTGCTGAATCAGACTTGTACCTAGCTTTCTCCTGCCTTGCAGTCACCTCTTTGGTGGTTGTGCCAGATGGGCTTAGGCTGATTTGCCCAGAGTTCAGAGTCTGCATCTGAACTGTTCCCAAGATTTTCCCTCCAGCCTGTGGTAGTGTTTTGTAAGTGTGCCTGCAAGCAGGAGGTCGTGTCTTGTGGGATGCTGAGCTGTATGATCTCTCTGGCCCTGGACTCTTTGTTCTCGCCTGTCACTGCCACAGCGGGTCTGGTGGAACAGCCTTCTGAAGGTAGAATAAAAGTACAAGCGGTTTGCTAAATTGCCTGCTCATGTTACTTGGGGGTTTTTGATCCCCTCCAGAGAGGGTACATAAGGGTTATGTTACACCCTAGGTAGAAGGAAAGGAGCAGACCAAGTACATGCTAGTAGTAAGAGATGTGATCATGCTAAGCTATGTGTGCTGTGCTGAACTGAATACCATGATGGTTTTACTTCTGGGCTGGATCCGGAGATCGGGCCTTTGGGGAGTACAGTGTGTGCAGATGCACTGGAGTTTTTGCAAAATCAGCTGTCTTTCAAGGGGTATGCTCTCGGGCAAACGCCCTTAGATTTCTTTCTCTCATGTCTGAGGAAAGAAATCCACATGCCCGTGGATTTCACTGTGGGGACAGAGTGGTAGGGATGACAAAGAAGGGGAAACTTGTTTGCAGCAGTTGCTGTCCAGAAGCAAGGCCTGAGTAATTCCAGCTGTGCCCAAAAGCACGTGTGCCTTGCACTTTTCTCCATCTGCTGTTGCTAGGTCAGAGGCAAATAAGCTGTCATTCCTCCCTGCTCCCTGTGGGCAGTTTAATGCTGCATTTGCTGGAACTTTGCCAGTGGTTCCATCCTATACCGGGATTCACCAAATCTGGATTCAGATCCCTGCTGTGTGACAAACTGCAGGCCTGACCGTGGGCATATTATTGCTTACTCTGTTCCCTGCAGTTACGGTTGGAATAATATCACTTTTCTGTCTTACAGCCCATTGTAAGAGTACCTTATATAGACAATGTGGGGTACTCAGTTACTTGAGAAAGAACCTCTTCTTCAATTACATAAAGAAAGAGCAAAGAATGAGCCAACTTCTATGAAATCCATCTCATCTGCTTCTCGGTGACAGGGCACGCCACCCTGCTGCAGCATGATACATCAGACTTGCTTTGCTGATTTCCAGTGCTGCCAGTACCAGCCAAAGGATGTGGGAGTAAGCTAAAGTGCCAGCACTAGTTTTTCTGCAACAAGTGCATCTCTGAGCGTGATGAGAGCATGATGTACAGACAAACCAGCCTGCTGCAGTGTGCTGAGAAAGCGCATCCTGTTCACAAAAGCAACGGGTGCTTTTACAGTGCATCAAGTATGTTGCCATTGCAGACAAGTGGAGAGAAGTGCTGCCACACGTTGTGGTCTCCATGGTTTGTCTCCTTTATGTGGTTGATGTCAGAACTCTAGCTTTGTTTAAGTGGCAGCTTCTAGCTCTAAAGATCTGCTTCATCTTCTCCCTTCACCAGCAAACCTGAATGATCACTCTTCTGTGTCTTGCATGCTCATCCTAGCATTTTTGGCATCAACATGTCATTTCAGTTGCAGCTACCCCATCAGTATTATGATAACGGTGGCTACATGAGCAAGGTTACCACAGGATGGAAGGCCTTAGAACAATTGCATGGGAACAAACTGCTGCCTGGGGAGGACGGGGCCTTGTCCCCATTAAATACTAGCTCTGGGTTCAGCTTGCTTCAAAGGGCTACATAAATAGTCTCAGCCTTCATCCTTTCTTTTGTGGTGGCCGGGATGTTCTGAGATCATCCTGTCCATGGCAGAGAGCATCAGGAGACGTTGCAGGGATTCTGAGTTCCCGGGCTTGAATTTGCAGCATGGCAACGAAGAGTTTGCCATCTAAATATCCAGGGCCAAGAGGTGTGGCGAGAAACTGAGGCACAGCAAAGGAACAGCCACGGCGCAGTCACAGGAAGAGCTCGAATGCTCTTAATGGCAGTTCTGGCAACCTAGCTCTAGCTGTACTTGTTTCTTCCTTCCCTGGTTCTTTAAATAGTAGTGCCATCCCAGTTGTCACTTGGGAGGATGATAGTGCCTTGAGAGTAGGAAGCAGTTGTTGTTATTCCTTCCTGTTTGCATGAAGAAAGGATAGGAGAGTGTGACTAGGCAAATGTTCGGTTTTGAGAGCCTCAGTCTTGAGATATGACATGAGGGTAATTTTCACAGTTGGTGTACTGGCACAGCCATTACTAAAAACTGCAGGACCTGGACGTACGCAAGTGACAGATGTGATGGAGGAGGAAGGGAACAGTGAAGAAGCCATTACATGAAGTTCATCTAGAGAAGACAAGTTTCTTGAGAAAGGGTGTGTTAAAATGAAGCTGAGGTTTTAGGAGGGATGGCCTCTGCTGCCACATTCCTGCTTTGCCACACTGAAATCGTAAGTAGAAGTGTGGGGCTGAGTCTCCATAAGGTACAAGTTGTATATAGGAGGCGAACTCTGAGCATCTCTGCTTAACATCTGTACTTCAGAGAGCGAATGGAGCCCCTTCTCCAGTGTGGATGGCTTTCTGGTGGACCACAGGCGATGGGCAAGCAACAGCAGACAGAGCACAGGACTCCGAGGAGCCTTCTTGATCGAGAGCAGAGCACGGCTCAGAGTGTGCCACAAAGATGCCACTTGCCCAAGTTTCTAGAAACACCAGTTGCACAGTTATGTATGAGTACATGGGAGGCAGAACTCTGCTTCTAGTGGGATGTCTTCAGCAATTCTTACATGGGAGATTTTGATTTCTACTTTATGCTAGCTGCTGCCTATAGTTTTAGCTCCCCACCTGCTTCTTCTTCCTTTTTTGATGGTTAGCTTGTCTCCTGTGTTTTGTATATATGCTATAGCATGTGCACAGTGGAGCATGCCCATCAGCTTGATAGTACAGTGCCTACTGCAGTGGAGTCCTTACCTGGCAGCCTGAGCTGCTGCAAGAGCTGTGGTACCCAGCAATGCTAATAGAAGAGTGGCTTCTGCTATCAAAATCCTCACTGTTTATCTGAAATATTAATTCAAGACTGTTTAGAATGTGAACACAGTAGTTTGTGTTGTTGAAAAAGGCTTGAATTATTATAAAATTCCTGGCCTGGCATTTGGCTTATGATTAATTACTTAGGTTTGCATAGTGCTTTGGTGTTCCAGCTGTAAAGCCAGAGTAAGCTGTTACACTCTGTTGACCTCAGTGGAGTCATCCCAGTCACTCCAGTTGGGTTGAAGTTGGCTCACCTGGTGATATGTGGTATTTGTATTTTGTGAAACAAACATCCAGTCATTGATTTAAGCCTTTCCAGGGACTGGAGACTGTTAAGCTGATAAAGCTTTTCCAGTTTTCCATATTGCTCTGCCACTTACCTGGGAGCGCCCTTCTCACCATCCCTTTTGACTTTGAGCTTGCTGCTTCTCTGGAGTTCTTCTCTGAGCCTTTGCTGGCGTGTTTGGCGTGTCATGGTGTGTTTGTATTGCTGTAGTGCTTAGAAGCTTTATTCACAGGTTGTTCCATCTCTCTCTGAGCCTTCAGTACTCTATTTCCCTGCCAGTATCTTGTTGTGTAATTCTCCCCCTGCCAATATTGTTGGCTTGCATGGATAAATTTCTTTATGCTAGATAATTTGGAGTAAGCTTGTGACAGAAAAATCCTAATTTAAAAGGCAGTTTCATCTTGCATTGACCTTCACACGACTTTGCTGCTGATGGTGTTTGCTGGGGTGGGAGTCATGGTGCTGGCATGTGCTCTCTTTGCTTGAGAAGAGCAGATTAAGATCATACTTTGTGCAAACAAGGCTTCTTCATTTAATGTGAATGAGCAGCAAGCACTCAGGCTGAAAGTAGATTTTGTACTTTAACTTCTAGGTCGGTGAGTTTTTTGTCTCATTTGTGTCAGCAGACCGTAGCCCTTTGTTCAGCATCACAACTTTTTCCACCTCAGCAATGTGCACGCACACACACACACACGGTGCAGATCCTGAATTGTGCAATAAACTCCACAGTAAGTTCTATAAGCCCAGAAAATATATCATCTGTTCTGCTTCAGGGCTTGATTGTGTGCCCTATTGACCAGCAATAAAGCCAAGAGTGTGAAGGGAGGTAGTTATTCATTTATTTTGGCTTTTCCATCCTTCGTTGCCTATGAGGGAAAGAAAAGGGTCATAAACACTTTGAGAGGGAAAACTATGTCTTTGGAGAGGTGGCCTTTTGAACTTGTGAAAGCTGGATAATTTCATGAAATTAGTCAAGTATTAAATAAATTAAGTATTTAATTAAGTAATTAAGTAACTTTGTTACTAAGCAGGGCCAGGATTAAGGGCAGGCTAGGTCATGAGCATGAAAGGACATGAGTCATGGGCACAAAAATTAAAAGATGAACACATCTAGATGAATGCCCTGTAGCCTGCTGTTGGTGTCCTGATCACAAAATAACTGCTTGAAATCCTGCCTTTGCAGCAGTTGCTGCTTGCTAGCACCCTCCTCTGCTCATGCAGAGCCTGGAAAAGCAAGAAGGGAGACACCATCCCACTGCTGATGGCATGCCTTTTCCTGAGCACCCTCTGGAAGGTGTGAGCACGTGCCAGCAGAGCCTCGAGCATCCATTTGTAGATAGCGGCGTACACCCCACACAGGAGCATGACGCTTCTCCCTCTCAAGGTCTGACCTGCTGCTTTTCTGAAGACAGTGGGCAGAAGAGTGAAGCCAACCCCGTTTTTCCTTGCTCTTCTAATCTGGCAGTGCCTTACTCTTCCACCAAAGCTCTGCTCAGCCCTGGCGCGCTCTCACACCCAGCTGTGCCTGACCTCCCGTAACCTCGCTGTTTGTGCTGTGCATCCCTGCAGAATTCCCTCCGTCCTGATCCTCTTGGACTTTGTCCCTAGCAAAAAATTCTGGTCAGGCTTCTCAGAATTAATGCACATTAGGCTAACTCAGAATTGCTGTTTTCTGGGAAGTTCTGACACTATAAAGCTTGTTTGGTTTTTGCCCCCATCTTTAATCAGAATTAAATAATTTATTTTTAAAATTTCCTGTGAGGGCACCGTGTCCCAGATTTTGACTCTTAGAAATGTTTTCCTCTTGGATTTCTGAATTTTTGTTTGGAGTTGTATCCATTTTAAGCTGTTGTACTGTTTATGCTTACTGCTGATTTGCTAAGTAGAGACTAGTCACAGTATGTATATTATATAAGAAAACACAGTAGTTATCTCTTTTTTTTTTATGTTGATAAGAACAGTTGCTGCTTAATATGACTGAAACATCTTATCTTATTCTCTAGAACAAGAAGCCCCTGGTTTGTAATGTAATGAAAGCCTGGCACTGCCATTACAACATCCAGGAATGCCTTCATCTAGAAAAGCAGGTACCATTTCGTTCTGTAGTAAGTAGCAATTCATCTTAATGATCTTAATGAATTAATGAACTTTTATCAAAATCAATGCTCTTTCAAAAACAAATTTTAAAAAGATCTGTTCTTAGAAGAAGTTCTTCCCAAGAGGACGTTTTTATGGTGCTTTTCTACTAGCTGTCTTTCTGTCTCAGCAAAGGCACTCTTTGTTATCCTCCTTAGCATTGGGAGAAGAAAAGACTTAGATGTTTCTCACTAGGACTTGAACCCAAGTCTCTATAGTCAAAGACCTAAAACTTCCTTCATTGCACAAGCTGCCCTTCTCTGACTCCCGCACTGCTTTTGTACTCCTTGTAACACATCACGTCAGGTGTGAAATAATTCTCCTTATCCTGAGGCAGGAGCATGCTGTTCAAACAGCTACTGTCTTTCCTGCCTCTCACACAGGGAAAGGACAACGTGCTCTCACTGTTGGACCTCTTCCATGGAGGCCTCCCTCCATGTGGAGGAAATGGCAGGTGTTGTCATGCCTGTTTCTCTCTTCCAAGGTGCTGCCCAAACAAGCAACACAAAGGAGTTCCAAAAAAACCCAGGATGGCCTGAGCAGGGAAGATAGCATGCATGACTGGGAGGCCGCAGGATTAATAGAGCCAAAGTTTCCTTTCCTGTCATGCTTTGCATTGTCATTCGATGACTGGTATGGGTGGGCCTTCGCTGCTTTTGTGGAAGAAGGTGTTTCTCTGGTTGCCTTTCAGCAGTCACCACTGCAGACAGTAGTGGGAAGCTACAGTTTCAGGAACCAGATTCCAGTGTGGCTCACAGCACAGGTGAAGAGTTTATCAGCCTTAAATCCATGCAGTTATTACACCATATAGTTTTAAGCAAACGTGTTCAATTTGGGAATAACATCCACAGTGGAGAAGCAGATCTGGGCTGTGGCATGGCAAAGGACTGCAGTGGCAATGGGATTTCTAAGTAGGATATTTTCATGGGAGTTGGTACACAATCTAGGCATCAATAGTTTTAAGATGTAAAGTATCCCAGCAGAGAAGCATGAGTCAGTAGTGTGCTGCTGAAATTGGTCTGCCCTTAGCAAGACATAGCTGCCATGTTCGCCCCACTCCACTGTTTTAAAGACTTCCTTCTTTTTAATAGTATTAGTGAAAGAAACGCTTCCCTAACAGGGAAGGCTAAGCTCTCCAGAAGTCAGAACTAAAGATGCTGACAGCTTTGCTGCAAATGCAGAGAATAAGAGGATGAGTGACAGTTCTTGAGTTAGTGAGGAACAAGCAGATCTCATGAACTGGTTTATGCTGTGTGACCTTAAGGCCATTACTACTGCAAGGATCTGGGAGCAGTGCATGAGTGAAGACAGGGTATGAGGGCAGTTTCTGGAACCATGTCACTGAAATAACACTGGATGAGTTCCCATGGGTGTGCTCCTCTAAATTTTATTTCCACAAGACAACAGATGTCCCCATTTGCCCCATTTCACAGAATTAGATTAAGGGTTGGAAAACGGAAGAATTCTTTATTCCCTAGGCTAAGATCTGGGTTTAGCTATGTCCAAATTGATTCTTTGTGCAAGTATGAGAATGCCTTTGCTTGTTCTTAAATTGTATTTTGTATGTCATTTTTGCCCTGTCTGGGTTTGTATTGAAAGTGGATCTTTGAAAGGCTAGGCAGAAGGCTGTAGTCTGGGAGACATCATAGCTACACGTATGACACTAGAAGCTACAGGGAAACCCCAGTGTAATGAAGTCAGCAGGAATTTTGCCCGTGAGCAGGGAGCTGGTGTTTCATTAGCAGGGAAGCCTGAGGAGAACTGACCCACGTTAAGAAAAGGTTGTTCCTGTTGTTCATGGCAGCAGGGAAAGTTCAGTGGATGTATCTGGCCATTCTGAAGAGGTTGTCTGGCTGCATTTTGGAGCTTGTAGAGTCTAGGGGAGGGCTGTGTACTTCTGAATAGGACAGAGGTCTTAGATTTGAGGGCCTAAGGGAGTCTTTGTCCATCTGCCACCACTGACTGAGCCACAGAAGATCCAGGGTTGAAAGCCAGTGGTGTTCGGAAGAGTCTACCAACAAGGGAAGGAGGGCCAGGAGGCATTGGATCAGGGGAGTCTTTTGTGGGACTTTGCTTGTTCTAAAGTCAGGGAGCACGGCAGTGTGACTGGTACCTGCAGTGAGTGTGGGAGAGCCCTGTGGAAGTGCAGAGAGCGCGGGACTGAGTGCTGGCACCAGCTTCAGGCCGTGTGCCGCCTCAGCCGCCGGGGGAATGATATGATGTGCACGACGTGCTGGCAGGTGGGAGTAGAGGAGGGAATGAGCGGCGTGCTGAGGAGGCTGCTGGAGGCAGCAGAGGAACTTCGATAGTGATAGGAACATATGGTGGAGAAGTGTCACGGCTGATATGGTTGTAGGATAGTTTCAAGGAGACAGTACTGCTACAGATAGGGAGGTTTAAACCAAGATGCAAGAGTGTGCCAAGAACACTGTGTACGGTTCTGTCAGAAAAATGTACTCACGCAGGAGCAGGTGCAGAACAAGGCTAGGAGGATGAGTAAGGGACAGAAAGCTTAGCAGATGAGAGAAAACTAAAAGAGATGAGTTTGTTTTGCCTAGCAAAACAAAGACTGGGAGAGGAATGTGATGTCTCTCTGTAAACACTTCATTGCAAAGTAAATACTAGAGGGGAGGAAAAGGTCTTTATAATAAAGATCAATGCTGGCACAAGGACAAATTGGTACAAATTCTCTATTAATAAACTTAGCCTGCAAATTAGATTTTCAACCACTAGAGGAGTGAGATTCTGGAGCAGTCTCTCAAAGGGAGAAATGGAAACCAAAGGAGCTTTGTAAAGAAGCCTGAGGAGCCTGCAGTAGCAAAGGTAGAGTAAATTAGACCCAGTAGTCTAGGCAGGAGTGCAAGTTGCAGTAAAAGGTGGAAGCAGCAGTCAGCAGCCGTAATTAAGAATCAATAGCCAAGTTACAAGTCAGCTGCAGGAGATGGGGTGTTTCAGGATAGCTGAGCTGTGCAGATATCCAGCTTTGACCATATCTGGTGTTTAAGAACAGAGACTTTACCAAAATGACTAAGTTTAGAGCCTTTTCACAGCATCTTTTAGAACCAAAACTTGCACAGTAGGATTCTGTACTAAATCTTCCCTCTGCACTTCCCAGCTGCTGCCATCTCCAGCTCCATTCTGGCACAGATCTACATTGTGGCTGTAGTAGGGTAGCTTTGTCTCTGTGCACCTAATTCCTTGTTCATAAAAGATTAGGTTATGTTTTAGGACATGTTTTGAGAATGCCTCAAATTTTGCTGTAGACTTCCTAAGAAAGCCTTTTGGCATGAAATTGTAGAAGGAAGTTTAGCAAAGTTTAGCAGAGCTGCCTTTGTCAGAGGAGGTGCTAGGATCCTTTTGCAAACCAGCTTGTTGGTTTGCAACAAGCTTGAAATTGTGTCAGTAAATTTTTGGATTAAGAGAAAATGAAGTAATTTCTTGAAAGTATTTTGAAAATTACAGTGTTATCCTGGGTCAGAACTGAGGAACGCCCACCTCTAGGACAAGGTGAATTTCTCAGGCTAGAAAATGAGAGGAAAATGCAAATAGATAAGCAAAAAACCAACCAGCTAAACCAAGAACTTCAGCCCTTAATGGTGGTACCCCGAAAAGGCAATTCTTTGGAACTGGGATGAAGAATGCAAGAAGCAAGCAATAAATAGAAGATATGTCTGGACAGGAACATGAGGAATGAAAAAAGGGATAGAAGGGCAGGCAGAGCAAGTGTCTTTTTTTAGCTCCAAATCGGACATGAGCATTCAGGGCAAAAAGAGAGCTTACTTCCCATTCCTTCTGGCTGCAGACCTGGAGAGCGTTAGAGAGATATAGGAGAAAGCTGGAGGAGCATTACTGCCCATCTGAAGAAAAAAATCTGCTGCTGCTTTGAATTTTGCCACAATATCCATGGTGTAACTCTGCTGAGGTTGGTTTTCTGTGCAGCATTTTTCTCTTACTAATAGACTTTACTTATTTGTCCCCCAACATGATCCTGACTTGGCAGTAAAACTAAGCAAAGCATTGGAAAGTTGCCATTAATCAATAGAGTCAATGCGTTGGAGGGATAAAGTGAACATAAAAATTGCATTTCCCAGAGGACACTCTTACCTGATGATGTGAGAAGTCATAAGTCTTTCAGAAGTGGCCAGCTTCTCTTGCCTCCAGCTCATTAAAGCATTCTGTCCTTGCATTTTCAAGTGATCATGGGTTCAGCAGGAAATTTTGGTAGGGAGAAGGGAAATCATGAGTTGACTGACACCAGTGTGATCAAATAGTTGGCAAGAACAAGCCTGGTCCTCCTCTGCAGCCCAGCTTGACCCCTACAGTCCTTACGCAGAGGCTTGAGCTCTTAGCTTACTGCTTTTCCATGTCATTGGACCATTTGGCCTACTTAGGGTGAAGTTAACTGTCCTGTGCACATGCTGATTTGGTACCTTGTTTTTATATTATTCCTTCGGTGCACAGAAATGGTGTGATTAAAGCCAGGCCTCAGGGATGCATGACCTGCGGTTGCCATTGACTTCGAGGGATGTTTCTCCCCATTTGACCTGACAGGTCAAGAGAGACAGGATTGAATCCTGGTCTTTGCTACTATAAATGAAAAAAAAGTTGCTCAAAACTGTATTCTAACATATCCTGTCTGGAAATGAGTGCAATCTTACCCTAACTCTTCCCCAGCAGTGCCTTTCAACGTTACCAAAAAATATGTTATGGTCAGAAGAAGTTACCAGTAGACTTGCGCAATAAGCTAAGAATGTTTCATCAGCTGAAGGTTATCAGATTTAAATGACCTGCATTTGTTAATGGAATAATTCCTACATTACCTCACTATTCTGAATATTTGGGGTGTTAAATATTCCAGATACCATTGCGATAAGTCTGAATTTCATCTGGTTTCCAGAATTTAAAAGCTGTGGTTGGATTCTGTGAGACCTAGGTCTGTAGTCTGCAGGAAAAATGGATTTTCTTTCACCTTTCATTTTCTGCAATATCTGAAAAATAGTTAGAGACTTATTATTCTGTAGAGACAAAAATTTTGTCCTCAGTTGTTCAAACAATGCCTGTTCAGATATGACAAGAATATCTCTGCTCCAAGCTGCCTGAGGATGTTTGCCTGAGCAGCACAGAGGTGTTTGGAGGAAGCCTACCTACATGCTGAGTAGCACACAGTCTTCTGTCTTTTTACCTTGTGCCACTGCCACATCTCCTGTCTGCTGCTTGTACGAGTTAGCCACAAAATCATGTTTAGCCTGGTTTATACAACCAAAAGGGCTGCCCTACAGACTTGAGAGCCTGTAAAAGCAAACAGTGGGTGTCAAACCCCACCTTCAATTGTATGGAAAAGCAGACATCCATGGAGCAACCCAAGCAGACTTCTCCACTAAGAAAAGAAAGTTAAATGGTATTTTCTAGTTAACAGAGATAGCTCGGTTGAAAGAAATTTCAAGGCGTTTTTTCTAATCAGGGGGTCCTTTGTCCACAGACAAATGCGGTCCTGCTTGCCCTGTCAGAATGACATGCTCAGCACCTCCCTCCGGCTGAGTTTTAGTCTTTCCACTTAGTTGTGCCAGTGGTGAGGGTCATTGCAAAGAGGTTCAGCTCTTGTTGCATTAGCTTCTGTCTGACAATAAGTAATGAAGGGTGGAGTATGTGAATCCTAAAGAGAGCGTTCATAAATTCAGATTGAAGAAACTGGTTGAGTTTGGATTGTGTTGCACAAGATGTATGGCAAACCCCAGCCACAGTTCCCCTGTAATCTGAATGCTCCTATTCATGGTTGTCAAGATATTTCTGCACTAAATAATGAAACGTCTTTATCCTAGAAGTTACATTCCCCACTTGTGGCTCATGTAGGACATTTGTGCAACTCTGATATAAAGGACACTCAATCTCCTGTCCTATCCTCCTACCAGCCATTCCTGTCTAAATGATTAGATTGGTAGCTGGGTAGCTGGGGTCATTCTTTGTGCTGGTGCAGCATGTTCACTCGCACTGAGATGGCTTATTACTGCCATGAAGGAAAAGAACTAAACAGAGTTCTGCCATCATCTGTAAAGCACTAGGAGGCTGATGCTGCTTCTGCTTTGAAGAATTCCAACACCCAGTGGACTGGACCTTGCCGCCTTCTCTGAAGGACAAGCCAGCTATGGGGGATTTATAAATGCCCTTCCATATGGCAAACGGGGAGCGCAGCTGGATGGAACTCGGCAGATCCCTGTGGCTTGGTTCAGATTCAAGTGATGTGAGCCTGCTCTTGAAATATGTCAGTTATAACCAGTGCCATGGCGTCGTATTTTGTACTGCTTTGTCTAGAACTATCTGAGACGGCAAATCTTGGTCATTTTGGATGTGGAGGGTCTCTCATGCTCAGTTCGATCACTGCTTGCAGTCTCATTGTGAGGATGAAGCAGATCAAAAGAAAGAGCAGGTGGCATTAGGAGATGGATTAATAAAATGAGGAATAAGGCTGCAGGCAGTGGGGATTACCCCCATCTTTCCCTTTTCCTGGCTAGGCATGGGCTTTTACAGTCTTTCTGATACAGAGCTCAGTGCCTAGCTGAGAAGTATGGTCCAACTACTGACATGGATGTAAGTTTTAATGTCCACTTCTTTATCTGATTATGGATAATGACACTTCTTTTTAACACCTGAATGCAAGGGAGTCTGCATTCTGTGCTGTCTGCTGCCCAAAGGTTAGATTTAAATGTAGCTGAACAGTCAGGGTGGAGGAGGAAGGAATGTTTGTGTGACGCCGAGGTCTGTGTTCAAGGCAGTAGCATCAGATTCTGGAGGGGAAAACACTTGAGGAAGCGGACTAACATGTTATAGTGTTCTGAGAAAAACCTATACAAATCAGGAACTACACTGGCCTCAGTGTTGTGCCTTTTGGTCTGACACTTCTGTGCTACTGTTGACCAGGAGTTGCAATGCTAAACAGTCCCTGCAGGTGATGAGGCATTTGCCTTTCATTTCACTGGGTCGGGGTAAAGTATATCGTACAGACAGGACATCATCTAGTAAAAGTGAAGTTTAACTGCAAATATCATGGCATATCGCAGTGATATTTGGGTGAAGTGCTTCTTTTCCAACCTGTTTCTATGAAGATGTAGTGCTTTTGCGTTTTAACCACTTTTCTGAGGTACTTACATCTTCACCATGCTTGAGCCACTCACACTGCTACTTGTTGGAAGTATCAGAAATGCAACCACGCAGGCTGACCTGTTACACAACCTTAGTCTACAACACACCAGTAATTTTCCACCTTAAATCCTAATACTGATGGGAGAGGTTAATTGTAGTGTGACTCATGACCTGCCTGTTGCCTGCCCAGTTCTGATAAAATCTCTGCAAAGAGGGTTTGGAGGATCACTTGCTCTGATCATACTAGCTCGTGTGGGTGCTTGTCTCCAAACTCCTGTCTCTGCGGGCAGACATCTTATTTGAAGATTTGAAGTTGACAGCTCACAAGCTCATGGGCTTTTCAGTGACTTCAGCAGAAGGATATCCAAGAGTACTTACGATGTAACATATTGTGTCATAGGTTGAGAAGCATCAAATAGTTTGATGGGGTTTTTTTCATTCTCTTTGAAGTGACAACAAAACCAGTGACCACGTTATTTGAAAATATTCTGGTTCTTGAGCCTGTCTGTTGGGTTCTGCTACTGCTCTGTGCATAGCTTGGTCCGTGTTGGGGATGGATGACCTCTGTGAAGAAATTCAGTGATTGGATTGGTAACTGGGGACACTTGTGACAAATGGCTTTTTTACCTGGCTGGTGAGGGCTGCTAAATGCTTGCCCTTCATGCAGATATTAACTCAGAATCAGGCAGGTGCTAAGTGTAAATCAGAAGTCTCCTGCAGAGAGCACATGGAGCAGCTTGGGCACAGGTCTGGTTTGTGGTAGTGCTTCTTTACATCTCTCTGGCAGAGTAAAGGTGTCTCAAAGTAGGTATGAATTAATTTTTCATCTGTTTGACCTCCTTTCCTCACTGACAGAGTAGTAGATAGGCACTGTGACGTGAGGATGAAGCAAATTGATCGGTTCTGGTCAGCGCGATGGTGGTGGTGAGGCTGCAACAGCGTGCTGACAAATGGTGCTGTATTAACTTTGTGTTGATTTATTCCAAATGCTAGCACTGTTTGTTCCCCTGCAAGCAAGGAAGGAAGGAAGAAAGGAAGTGGAGAATTGTGCTTAATATTAATTTTTAGTGTTGCAGTTAATTGTAGAGTTCTCTGAAAAGTTAATATATTCCCTTTCCTAGTGTTTCCCCCTCTATTAAACTAAGTCTAGGTGAAAACATTGGCTTCCCAAGATAACTATATCAGCACAAGGTCATTTCTGTTTTGTCTCACTGTTCCACGTGCATTAAAAGGAAACAAATCCACCCTTACTTCTGTGCTTGAAAGATGAGGCTTAAATATAGTTCTTACTTCTGTCTTCGGAAAGGAGAGTCAGACCATCTGTGATAGCCTTTGAAAACTGAAATGTTTGGGTTTTAATATATGTAAAAAAGAAAAGGTTTTATGTAGATCTGCACAAGAAATGGAAAAATAACCATAGTCCTTAAAAATGCTGGGAGAAAAAAATATTTTTCACATAATTGAAAACATTTGTTTTGATTTTGAAAGGCCATTCTTTAAGGCAAAGTTCTGATTATTTTTTTTTACTTGAATTGATTCCATATTATTGCTAATTTGTGGTTTGAACAGCACCTTATGCATTACACTTAACTGAAAGATGGTTATTGCAGCTTAGATCACTCAGACGATAACTCCGAGCTCTGCTTATCTGTATGTAATATCTGTACCTCAGCCTGGTTCAGACTTGCAGCAGGCATTTATGTTTATTTGATAGCTGAGATCAACTCTTTATTCTTTGTAATGTAATAAGAGATATAGAAGAGAAAGGCTAGTGTGTAAAATAATAATATGCTCAGTACAGCTTTTATATAACAAAAGTTGTACAAGGTACACAGTGATCCAGTTTACAGTGGAGCATGAAAATGGGCTATGCTGACAGCTTTGGGAAAGGAAAAGTGTCTGTAGGAGAAAGTAAATGCTTACCAGGACTGTATGACAGTTACCAATTTCACTTCTGTAGCAGTGGAAGGACAATATGAACAGCCATTTCTTTTATTTGAACAGTGTTGCTGGGTTTTAACAGATGAGCATGTTTTGTTTACAAGGGTAGTCCCAGGTTTCAAACAATATCTCAGACATCTGTGATAAAATGAGGACCTCCGAGCTGCTTATTTCCTGTCTTAGTTGAGATTAAATACTGTGGCCCCATAAACGTGGGCAGGTTCAACCATGCGCTCTGTAAGTGAGCAGTGCTGGGACTTAGTATCGCTCACAAAAATGTATGTAGTCCTCATGGTTTGGTGGCATTTGAATTTTCTTACATGAAAGATGCACTGAGATGTAAAACTAGGAGGACTTTGCATCACATTTATTTCCCCAGAAAGTACCTCTTTGTGCTACAGGCTGCTATATATTCAGTGGTGTTCACGCCTGAAGCACACTAGTGAAACTCTTCCCCAGTGGGTGATCCAGCTGTGGCCTGAGCCCCTCCAGTCTCTCGGCTTCTGTTTGTACCAGCACCTGCTCTCTGTGTTATTTTCTCACCAGAGGTGTCTGTAAATAAACTGTGGCTCTGTTTGAGCATTGGAGTCATGTTTGCAGGGTGTGGGTTGAACAGGGAAACAAGGAAAGGCAATACCTGAGCAGTCCTGCACAGCGAGGCTTAGAGACTCTCATAAAACCAGGGAAAACTTCTCCTGCCTTTTTTGAGGTTGATCCGCCTCTACAACAGTAGACAGCAGAGACCCTCTGCTGACTCAGGAAGCTGTGTCACGCACAGAGGCCTTTGTGGTTGGCCAGAAATGCGCAGCACTGAGCGACGCCACAGCACAGAAGGCACTAACTGTACCTGCCAGTGAACAGCACGGCTTGTCCCAGTGTGCAACTGAGCGGGGACCACAGCTCTGGGCGGGACGAGTCCATTCTTCGTGCAGCTTGGGAAGCTGCCAAGTGCAGTTTATCCTCTTAGGATTTCATCAGGCACAGCAAGGACAGAATGGAGGGGAAGTTGCGGGTATGGTTCCAGATGCATTGCAATTCCTTCTTCACGGCGCATCAGCAGGTTCTCAGCTTTGGGGTGGCAACAGTTCCTGGTTCCCACTGAGTTCCTGCAAGGTCAGGAGCTGCTGCCTCACCCAGGAACAAGTCTTTCATTCTTTCCACTTTGATGAAGAAGTCAGAAAAGGGTGTGCTGGATTTCAAAGTGGGGCAGTAGCCATTGTCCATATCATACAGCAAACTGCAATGTAAGTCCCCCTACCTCCCAGTCCAGGGGGATTTATGAGCTCTATAAAATGCAGAAACAGGCAGTGAACAAGGAGCTGCTGAAAATGGGCTCAGTTGCCATGGAGAAAGGAGCAGAAAGAGGGTTAACAAGATTTTTTTGACCAACAGGCCAGTAGATCAAGCCCTTTGCTTCTGATCCTTGAAGGGACAGCAGAATAAACTTGGCAGAGTCATAGAATACGAGCCTCCAAACCTAAGAAAGGCTGGATATTCCAGCAGAGCAATCTGGGCACTGACAAGTGCGTGTAAGTCAGATTCAGGTGGAATATATCTTTCTGTCGCCATTGACCCTCAAAGAAGCTCCTGTTCTAAGAATTTCAGCTAGATGTCTGCATTTAGTTGGGTCCATATAGGCAGCAAAGGCCTATACTAGTCTTGCGCTGAATTAGGTTTTTTTTAAAAAAAAAAGTCCGATGTGTTGTTTAGTGAATCACTTTTTTCCTGGAAGAAGATATTCCCAAAGAGTGAGATTACTTATTTTTTGCTTTCTTTAAACCAGTTTCAGTGGTGTGAATGGAGCCAAAGTGGTGCCGAAGTCTGGGCAGAATCCTCTATAAGCTGTAATTTTCACTCAAGGTAAGTCATGCCCCTGCTTTAAGATCCATACGTGATCAGTGTCATGCTTTGTGCCCTGTGGTAACAGTGTAAAACCTGCAGTGCTGGGGAGAGAGAATGACACTCTTACGCCTTTTCTGTTCTGATGGGCCCAGCAGGCCTAAGATACCTTTGGGTACCGACCAAATGAAACACAGCTCTTGGGGCGAGCTCTGGCAGGTGGAAATTGCTGAGACTGTTTCTAATGTGATGGATGGTGGGTACACAGCTCCTGCCCTACATGCTGCCCTCCGAGTTGGGGCTTGCTGGAAGGGGACTCCTAGGAATGCCTTAAAAATAAGGGAATGTCATGCAAGGAAAGAGGCAGGGAGATGCCCAAAGCTCTCCTGTCCCCTTATGCTGTGTGCCAGAGGAGTTGCCTTTGGCTGTTGTCTCTTGCTTTGTTCTGTGTCTGTGTTTTTTATAATGGGTTTAGTGAACACACTTCCCTCAAGAGTTTTTTTCCTGTCGATATGACAGTGAAGTAGAGATGTGGATAAAACACAGGCATTCCTTCCAAAGCACTTTTTCTGTGCACAGGAGAATTCAAGGCCACAGCAAAGCATCACAAAACCTACAAGGTAGTGGTGCTATATTACAATATCAGCTGAACAGCAGTTGTTGGTTGTGTTCAGTTGGCTGAGGAGCCAGGAGTTAGCAACAAGTGGTGAAAGCCATTCCGACCGAAGGCTAATTGTTTAAGAGCACTTACATGTGATTAGCTAGGATTTTTTGGGCTGAAAATAAAATTGATTTACATTTAATAAATCTGTTTCCCAGGTTCTCAAAAAGCTCTTAATTTTTAACAAATTCTGTGTGTACATGTATAGGTAAAAAATGAAAGCATAATGTTCATTTGAGGGTGGAGTTTATATACTTAAGCTGTAATACCCTTGGGTATCTGGTGAACGGTGATGTAAATATCTCATGAACAAAGGTTCATGAGAAGAACTTTTAGAAGCAGCTGCAGCTCTCAAGACTGCAGAGCTCCATGTGAACAGGGTGGATCGATGTGTGATAAGCTGAAGAAATGGGCCTTTTGGCTTTAGCCTGACTTCTCAGGATTGGTTAGTGAATGCTGCTTAACGAATCTTCCCCCTCTTGGAATTCAGTTAGCATTTCAAGTTAAAACTTAGTTAACATTGAGTAATTATAAATTAAAGAAAGGACTGTAGCTGTCATTGCTGGAAGCTAAAAGTACAGCTAGAGCAGAAGTAAATAGTCACCTACCCTAAAGGCTACATGCTGCGGCTCGATAAGCTCCCACAAAACCCACCTTTTCTCATAAATGGCTTTTTCTTTCCTGACTTCTCCTTCCTGAAAGCTTAAGTAGGAGACTATGCAGCACATCTTGAAGTTCATCAGATCCAGTTACTCAGAAGAGAACAAGACAGGCTCCAGAAAGAAGGACAAAAGCTTTTTGGTTTCCTCCGAGAGGTTTCCCATTATGGCAAGCATTCTCACACCACCTCCTCCTCTGAGTTCCCTCTGCACAGAAGGGAACCTAACAAAGCATTGAAACTATTTGCCTTTCTCCTGGATGAAGGGTCAGGGTGCCGATCTAGAAAACTTTGTCCACAAAGACTGCTTTTTACTCTGGGCAACGGCACAGAATCCTTTGATCACTGTTAGTAATGTTTCGTTCCTGGAGACCTCTGTGGTCTGTAACTAAGTCATGGCAGGTGAGGGGAAAGGGAAGATCCCTTGTGATTTTGTGGTGAATTTGACCAGTGGTGAAAACAGCCCTTCACGTCTTATGGAGTGACAGCACTGCAAGTAAAGACATACTACAGGTAATTGTCAGCCAGCTAACCTGACCTGAGTGGTGGTTGCTTGTTAAACCCAGGCTTTCATCGGAGTCTCAGAGATGAGGGGTGTTGGTTTTTCTAAAGCTTTGGGACAGACTTGTCTTGTCTCAGATAAGAGAGGTTAAGTGAGACCCAAATGACATGAGCATTCCGCACCATGTTTTTGTTGTGTAGGTGAATGTTTCCAATAGATAGGAACAGCCCAGAGTACTATTGTTTCTGTTCATGTGTAGCTAGAAGAGCATATAGCTATCTTCATAGACACTGGTATTGCCACAGTTACCCAGCTCCAAGTCACTCCACTGCAAAACATTGAATATGGGACCATACACTGAAATCATGCTGAAACTGAAGCCAGGACAAAATAAGAGCTGCTTGTTAAGCAGTGTGTCATGGAGAGAACATGTGGCAATAGTTTCTCAGAACTCATACTGGCTTGAGTGGTATCAAAGAGGAATTCAGCCTGTGGTTGTAACCTGTGCCAGGGGTTTCCAGATTTGTGTTGCTCTAATGCACAGGCAGCAGCAGCAATAGCAACCATAGGTATTAGCAACAGCCATCATTATCAGTGCTGCAGTCAAGGGCAGATCACGGGACAGTGGCCACTGGAAATGTGCTGTTTCATGCTCATAGAAAGGTGCACCTCTAGTTTCCTGTTTGCATTCTACCATACATACTTTCTAATCCTTAAGATACCATATCCTTCCCAGAGAGACCGACCCTCCCTGTCCTGAGTCAAGACCTGCACTACACCCTTTCATTTACCAAATGCCATCTGCATCAGCTTTAACTGTGCTCATGGAGATGTTTGCCCTGCCACCTGGGCAGTTCCTCCTTCAGCGATTCCAGTACCACAGCTTAGGAACCGCTGGCATGGGTGTTCATAAATGTATTGAGATGATCTCTTTACTTTTCACTTTGGGAGAGTACTTCTTTCCCTGCAACAGGTGGATCCAGATGAGAGATGTTTCTCTGTGGGTTTTACACAGAGCCCTTGAGAAAGATTAGTTTAGGAGGCCAGTCCATTGCTGAGAGACACTAACCACTGAGTGCCAGAAATATATCCCTTGTAAACTGCATTGCATTAGTAATGAATTGCTGAAGTACCAAACCAGTGCAGGTTTGGGTGAAATATAATTTCATAATTGGAAAAGACAGTCGAGAGTGAAAATATCTTCAAAACAAACCAAGCCACGTTGCCCTTTCTTGATTTTTGTAGGGCTGTTTTGTTCTTTAACAACTTTATTAGGTCTGTACAGGTGAGCTGACTTCTGTGCAGAATTGAAGTAAAACCAGTGATAGGCACTAATGCTCTAACGCAAAATCATAGTAGCTTTTTGAGTTTGCCTGTGTTCAACCAATTTAAAGATTGCAGTGAAGGCAACTTAAATATCTTCATAAAATGCAGACAAACAATTACATTTAGTAAAGCATGAAAGAATTACAGAAAACAAGGCAGGAAAATCCATCTCTCTTGTCCCAGGGCAAGACCAGATCTCTCCAGATAATCCCTATCAGATCTCTGACCTCTTAACAGTCTCTGCTGCATAGGTGAAAAGTCTCGAGGACAGCAATTGAGTGAAGAACCATGCATTGCAAGGCAGGCTTCTCAAAAGAACACCTGCAGCTTCAAAATACTACAGGGTGAACGTCTCAGGTGTTTTGTGGTAAAGTAAACCTTATCTACTCTTCATAAAGCTACCCATGGGGTACTACGCTTGATAGATCCTTGCTTCCAGAGGTAGAGCAGTGCAGTATTCTTCCCCATTTTCTTTTTTGTCCTTTTAATGTTACCTTTGATAATGTAGGCAATCAAGCCAGAGAAAAAATGATGCTCTAATAACTTGTGAGGCTAAATGGTGTTCCAAAAGAACTTGAAGATTTGAACTGAAGCACTCGTAGGAAGCTAACAGATAATGACTGCAGCACATACATACTGTAGGATGTACTTTGCATGTGAGTGAATGCGCACAGCATCTGCAGAACATACAGAATCACAGAATGGTGGGGGTTGGAAGGGACCTCAAGAGATCATCTCGTCCAGCCCCCCTGCGTGAGCAGCACACCCAGAGCAGGGGGCACAGGACTGCGTCCAGGCGGGGTGTGAATGGCTCCAGGGAAGGAGACTCCACAGCCTCTCTGGGCAGCCTGGGCCGCTGCTCTGGCACCCGCACAGCAAAGGGGTTTTTCCTCATATTCAAGTGGAACCTCCTGTGTTCCAACATGTGCCCGTTGCCCCTTGGGGTGGACTATGTGCCAGAGAGGACTGGATGCTTTATCTTCTGCTGTTCTTAATACTGTACTTAGTGCAGGGAATTAAAATCCCAAAGGAAAGTCTTACCCTTGGCATCCATGGTTTTGCCGCTCTACTCCACTCTGGTGAGATCCCACCTGGAGTACTGCATCCAGCTCTGGAGCCCTCAGCACAGGAAGGACATGGACCTGTTGGAGCGGGTCCAGAGGACGGCCACAAAAATGATCAGGGGGCTGGAGCACCTCTCCTACGAGGACAGGCTGAGACAGGGTTGTTCAGCCTGGAGAAGAGAAGGCTGCGGGGAGACCTTATTGCGGCCTTCCAGAACTTAAGGGGGGACTACAGGAAAGATGGGAGCAACCTCTTTAGCAAGGCCTGTTGTGACAGGACAAGGGGTAGTGGTTTTAAAGTAAAGGAGGACAGATTTAGACTAGATATAAAGAAAAAAAATTATACAATGAGGGTGGTGAGACACTGGCCCAGGTTGCCCAGAGAGGTGGGAGATGCCCCATCCCAGGAAACATTCCAGGTCAGGTTGGACGGGGCTCTGAGCAACCTGCTCTAGTTGGGGATGTCCCTGCTCACTGCAGGGGGTTGGACTAGATGGCCTCTAAAGGTTCTTCCAACCCAAACCATTCTATGATAGTTTAGAGTCAGACTACAGTGTCACCAAATGTGGGTTTATTTCTCCACTTAGTTCTTTAGTCAAAACCTATTGAAAACCAGATATATCAGGATGGTAGCAGGTTTACTCAGAGTTTAGAACAGTTCTCCACTTGTATAGTATAGGATGGAGATGAAGAGGTTTTAAAAGAAATGTGATTGTGTAGTATGTTAGTTAATCTGAGATAATTCTTTTGTGACTTTGTGCTGTTCCCATAACTCAAATATATCTAGCATTGAAAAGATAAACTTTCAATTTTATTTGACGCTATATTATTGCATGGATTGCCTGTGAGTGTAGTGTACCATTTGGAAACCACTTAAGGAGACACGAAGGCCATCAGGAAGCCCTTGGCTGTTCTCTCTGCTGGTAGGCTGCTCTCCACATCCAAGAGTAAACACCACTTTGGCTTTCAAGAATTGTGATTTAACAGTTGTCCTGGTTTGTAGCAATACTTTCACTTTACAAATGGGAAATGCCCATATGCAAATGCAGCAGTTTATTCCAGTATTTGCTCTATACGTATATATCTCCTGTTTTGCAGCCTAACGAATTGCAGACCCAGTGTGTCAGAACTCACATGGACAAAGACCAGCGCAACCTAGTCTGACTTGGAGGTTGTCCCTGCTTTGAGCTAACGTGATGGACTGAATGAAACCCAGAGATCAATTCCAGCCTCAGTTATATTATGACAGACATGCTGAATTGCTCTGGTGCTGGTGGTAGCACTCGCTTCTTAGTGGCTGGTTGTGTAGTGGGAAGGCTGAGAGCCTTTGTTTAGCCGCTGACATCTGTCTTTACCTTTAAGTCTGAATCTTCTCCATGGTAGTTTTCAGCAAATGGGTGTATTCTGTGGTCTTTGCTATATTCTTCAGGATCTGTCTTTGGGAATTCTTGTGCAAAAATGACAAGATAGGAGAGAGAGGGCTGGGGAAAGCAGAAAAGTCAAAGTCCCAGCACAAGAAAAGCCTTCAAAAGAATCTCTTCCTTAAGTCTACATAATGGATTTTTGTTTGTTTATTTGGTTTTTACTTGCCTTTGAAGTCTTGGGCACTGTCAGATGTGGGTGAGGATTTGGCTGCATCATAGTGCAGACCCTGTTTGGCGATTTTGGGGGGCAATTTTTAAGCTACCCTGATTTTCTTGGTTAGTTCTGAACACACCAAGTACCAGGACTTCTTTAAGAATGACTGATTTGTCCAGTGAAATTCCAAACCCAGTTTTTTCCTACCTCTTTCTACCCTTCTCCAAGACTAGAAAATGCAGTTCTTCAAAGAAGAACTTCGAAGAATCATTTCATGCTCTGACCTCAGAATATTAACAAGAGGTGTAGGCAAGTATCTGTTTGGGTCGGGGCCAGAAGTGGTCCCACAGTAAGATTTAGTGAAAACCTCAGTTTCCTGGGCAGAAGGGTTGATGGGCCTGACTTCAGCCTGCTGCAGGTATCTTGTGCAGTTGGGGCTGGCCTCTCAGAGGGGGTTTGTCTTTGACATTGCACAGGATGGTTCAGTGAAGGTGCCAGGAGGCAGCAGCTTGACAAAACACTTAACTGAATGCTGAAAGCAACAATTTCTTGTTGGGTGGCATGAGATATCTGTGGTCCTAGAAGTTAAAAGCTTTTCAGTAAATGCAGTTGTTCATCTGACCCTTTTCCATTCTTATTTTTCTGCTCTGGGTTCCACCTAGGAGGGTTCTGCCCCGAAAGAGAGACCCAGTAAGATATTTCTGCTCCTTTCATTGATGATCTCTTCCTTGCCTTTCCTTTTGTCCTTGCTGGAGTCCCCCAGGGGCAGTGGGGTCTCAGTCCCCAGCTGCCACCTGCATCATGAGCAGCATTGTGCAGAATTCAGGCTCTTATTTTGTCCCTCTCTGCTGTTTTCTAGCCATGATATTTTTTGTCCCTTTCTTTCATGCCCATTTTGGGAGCACTTTTTTAAGGTCTAACTAGGCGCAGCACCCAGTCAAAGCAGCGGGAGGATGCTCTGCGTGCCAAGGAGAGCTGAAATGTTCCCCCTTGGTGGTGGGGGTGGAGGCGTACGTTAGTCCCTGCTGCCACATTGACTCAGTGGCTGTTGTGCAACTGGAGTCCAGGAATCTGCATCCAGGGAAGATAAGTGCATGATGGTTACGCAAATCAGCGTGTGCAGCCTCTCAGAGCGGAAGGATTTATGTGCTGTGTGGCCTTCAAGGAATCATTGGATAGTGTTTTAACAGACTCAGCACATTGGAGCAAAGGATGTCAGAGCTGGATTGGAAGTTGGAAGCCTCTGCATGACTGTGACCTTGTTAAAGATAAATATAAATAAAGACTTTCCCAACTAAAAATGTAACATATAATTTACCCAAAGTTAAAAGACTTCTTGAATTAAATTTGGGGAGTGTTTTATAGGAAAAAAAAATATTATATTTAGGTATTCTTTGAGAACAGTGTATTATATGGCAAAGAACTGTGATTCTGCCCTCAGGAAAGAGGCATCTTTATAAAAGCTGATAATTTTTCAGTGGTGAAGACAGCATTAGAAACAAAAAAGTAAAAGCAATGTGGAAGGGAAGGGAGAGTGGGGCACAGTTAATATAATTTAGAAATGAAGTGCAGAAAACTGGAAATGAAAAGGAAAATGTAAAATTATCCTTGGCTGCTATCTTCAAGGATGATAAAGAATTTAAACATTCTGCTTGAAACAGAAAAAGAATTGTGTAAGACCTCTTTGAAATGGAAATGGCGCAATTGTTAATGATAATGAAAATAAGTAGAAGCATTTAGTAAGTATTTCTGATCTGTGTTTGGATGACAGCAGAATAATATGCTAGTCATAGGAGGATAATGAATTAATTTCTAAATTAGTAGGCCTCAAGAAAAAGTATTCTAAAACACTGACTAGTAATAAGCATTTTAGAAAGTACATGTTCAGATAACTTGCAGGCAAGAGCCCCAGCAGAGCTGCTAGGAAGATAGGTGGTTTGCAGATGGCAATTTTTAATACTGGGGAAATCCAGGACAGTGGATTTTGGGCTGGGGTTTCAATATGCCAAAAGGGGAACTGTGTTAGTCAAGCAAACAGTCGTGGGGGGTTTAGAGTGAAGGACTTCTTCCCCGGCTCTTCTTTCTCTGAGGGCTTAGAGACAAGCCCTGCGGGAGATGATGCCTTTGTGTACCTGCTGGATTTAAGGCCTCTGAAGACTCTTACAAGACAGAATGACACTTCAGCTGCTTTAGGAATAGGTCATCAATTCAATATCAATTTTGGATTAACTGTCAGTGGGAGGTGGTAGCATGCTGGTTATTCTTGGATATTCTGTCCACCGGTGAGTTAAGCTCCTGCTTACTTACAAATTAATTTCCTTTGGAAATGTTCTGAATGATGATGCAGATGCTGAAATGGTTATTCCTCTTTTGATAGTCTAGGAAGGGAGCGTGGAGTCTGTAGAGCTTCAAGCCTCCCTGCTAAAGAAAAGGTATGCTTGCTGTTGAGCTTTTGTGCTTGCCATGACACTGCCTGGCTGCAGGGCGCAGATGCTCTGCAGAGAGCATGCCTGTGAGCTGAGGGAATTTTGCCACCTTTGCACCTGCTCCAAAAAAGGATTTGTAAGATGAATTGTAGGAAGGTCTGTCTACGTGCTGGCTAAGGCACTAGGGCACTAAGAGGGGCTTGCCCTCTATGGGCTCAAGGCCTGGACAAGATGTGAAATCCCAGACTGCTCCTACGTAACAAATTGGAGCATAAAAACGTGACATGCTGCTCAAGGAAGCTCTTCAAAGATACAGGAAAGATGTGCCTGAGTGCCACGTTCCAGCCAGTGCCTTTGAGCTCCTCGCTTCAAAAGCATGCAGCAGTAAGGAAAAGCCAGTTCAGAGGAACAGCATGCCTTTGGGAAGAAAAAGAAGGCAAGGCTAAGGATGAAGCATTAAACTAGTTCACATGCTGATTCCGCTTTGAATTGTATGATGAAGATATTTATTGTCTCTATGTTTGCGCAGCCCGCCACCTCCCCATCAGCTTTGCCTCACGGCTTCCCATTTACCGTCCATCACGGCTCTGCTGTCCTAAGCTTGAATGGGTTCACCACAATGGCAGAGGTGGTAATTCCACTTCTATTTCCTGAACATTGCCTTGATAGGAAGGTAACTTGGCTTTTCTTAAAACACTGGAGTGTGTTTCCCTGAATTGCATTTGACAGGTGTCTTTTCAAATGTACTTAGGTCTCCAGTGAGTGTTTCATAATTTAAGAGTAAATGATTTCTTCTTGGTTTTCTTCTAGGAAATGCTAGTATCTGTGATTATCAGAGAGGCTTTTGTGTTGTTAGGTTAACTCGGAGGTTAGGGCAGTCCGTTTCTGCATTCTCACACTTTGCTATTTGCACCTGATATTATTCATCACCATTCGTTATGAATAAGATTCTTGGCCTAATCTTTTGTTCCTACAATCAAGCTGGTATCTTTCATGATGATGTGAAAGCAATATTAATGGAAGGAACAGAACTAGAAGTGGAATTACAAATGGAATTATTAATATTTATAGAAGCTTAATTATGCTATAATGTTTTGTAGACCTGCATTGAAAAAGATCTGCACCATACAAGGAACGCTTTCGCTGATGTGGCTTTACATAATCAGTTCTTAGTATCTGGAGCTTCGAGTGAGTGATTTTTAGATTCAGCTTTAGAGCCCAGCGCTGCTTTTCCACTGCAGGGTGACAGCAGGGAGGGGAGCTAGCCGAGCCCTTCTTTCTCGGGCACAATGGCTGATTTAAATTTATGCTACTGTTTTCTGGCTCCCATGTCCTATTTCTCTCCTTACTTTCTCACTTTTCCTGCTCTGTCCTCACCTTCTGCCTCCCGCAATACCAGGGAGTGGGAATGCAGTATATAAAACCAGTGCAAGGGAACTCTTAATCTTTCTACCTCATCTGTCTTGATCCAGTAGAGATCCCACTTTATGCAGGAAAAATTTGCCAAGAGAAGTCAGTCGCTTCTACATGTGGGAAGTAAATTCAGTTCCAAAACTTTTTTGGCAAAAGCTGTTTGGAGGACTCTTCTAGGGGCATACTCTGTGCATGGCAGGCTGTTCCATTTGTTTGCAGAACAGTTGCAGACAGTGAGAGCCAAAGAGGGTATTGCCAAAGCTAGAAAATACAGCTCTGAAATATATTTAAGAAGACCTTTCTCTGACTTAGCTCCGCATCAATGTCTTTGCATGTCCTGACTGGTACTGTGGGGCTTGTGATGCTGATATTGTAGAAATACATGAAAATGAAGCTCCCTTTCATTCACTGTAAGCTGCAAGCTTCAACAGTTGCTGAAGCATTTCAACACTTCTTAAATGTCTGCCTGTGTTTCTGCTTACAGAATATTTTCTTTGTCTTATTCTTCTGGCAGTTGTTAGGTTAGAATGCAAGGAGGAGATTTTCCTAATAGTAATACAAAAGCTGGTGACAGAAAAAAGATTTTCTAGATTGAATTGCCCTGTTCAGCTCCCCAGCAAAAATTAGAAGATTAAGAAGAAAAAGACAGAAAATGGAGTCTTCTAGTTTATCTTGTAAGACCTGTTAATAATGAATATGACTGAGTGCAGTGCTGCGGGCTCCTGCCTTTCCTGGCTTTGTTGTTAAGTGCTGCTGCAGTATGATTGCTCCCTATTTTATGCATTTTGTAGTTTGTACAGTGGATTTGTCTTTTGGTCACTCCTTTCTATACCTGTTGCTGTTCACAAAAGTTGCTGACAGAAACATATTAGTGTTATTGCAGAGGTACCTCAGACTTGTCATTTCCTTCATCTGTTAACGATCCGGGTCCGAGGACATTCTTATTATACAGTGAATTGCAGACCATAAGAGTTGTATCTGCTCAGTAATTCTTTGTACGTGGGTCGCACACTCTGAAGTGTTTCATGCAATCCCTGGCCTGGGTCACTGTGAAGCCACATTTAATTTAAACAAGGGTACATTGAGCTGGCCTGAGTGTGCGTTTGGAGTTTAAACTCATGGTGGTTTCCTCCTGCCTCTATGGGGCTGATTACCGCACATTCCTTTCTTTTAATTTCAGCCCTCTGCAGTTCTAGGAAAAAGTCCTTGATTAAGTACTGAGAAACCAGGCTATTTGCGGGTCTAATTTTGTTGCTTCAATTACATTACTGTATGCTAAATATAGGAAGGCACCAAGCAAATCCCAGTTCCTGGACTGAACAGGGTGTTCAAGAGCACTGTTCAAATTTAAATGGTGTGGCTTGGGCCTCTATCTAATTCTACCTAATGAACCAATTTCTCACAGAGTGTAAATCAGCACATCGACATTGATTTATAGGCAAGTAGCTGGTTTATCACAGTGTCACACAGCTAAAAATGAGCCTAGTGCCCAACTCTTCGCTTCCTGTTTCTAATTGAAGGTAGCAGGGGTAAATGGTGCATCGTGCTGGTGGAGTTTAGAAGCCCCAGAGGGACAGCAGAGTGCTTCAATCTCTTAGCTGGTGTCTGAGAAACTAGAAATCAGCAAGTGGAAAATGTGCAACAACCTGTAAACTGGTCTTGTAGTTTGCTGCTGACTCTACATGGCTTTCTCTGCTATTCCCTATATTTTTTTTAATAGCCCTGAAATCCATGAAAGATAACAATTAAGTCTGCTTATCTTCTAAACATGTGCACGCAGCCTTGGCATCGCAGGGAACTTCAGAGTCCTGTGTAGCCACAGAGATTTGCATTTTTCTTCCATCCAGCAGGTAAAAAACCCCACCCAACAAACAGGAACCCACAGCATTTTAAGTGCATGGAGCACTTGTAGTAGGTGAGAGACTGATTGCACTGGAGACAGACGTCTTATCTGCTGAACAGCTACTGTATATCTCAGGGAACAGCTTCTCCTGCAACGCCTCTGTGGCAGCATGCCATGGCCCTGTCCTGGGGTGACCAGCGACAGCCTGAGCTGCTGCGTGGCCCATCAGTTCCCAGGCCCGTTGGCCAAGGCACCTGACAAGGGAGCCAGTTTGCTGGGTGCTCAGTTGAGGCCTACCAACACAGGTCACATAGGCTTTCTTTTATTTTTCAGCAGGTCAGACTTGAGTCTGTATAAAAGATGGTGCGAGTTCTCATCCAGCTGCGCTGCTGACTGCAATCTTTGCAGCAGGGTTTCTCCCTCTATTCACAGCTCGGTGCTGCTGCCTCGTATTTCAAGGGAAGCTTGTGGGGAACGGTGAAACCAACTCAATCTGATTCCTGTTTTCCTTTTTTGTGTGCCTCGAGGCTATCCTCGCATTCCTCGCAGCTGGTGACTGCTCTGTTTCACCGAATCTCATTGAAAGTACAGTACCTAAAAGCCAGACACTTGTCATCTCTAAAAGATGTTTGTTTCCACGGAAGAATAGCAATGAGGTTACTGTCTGCTCCCTTCACAGTCAGCCAGGCTGGGAGCAGTCCAAATATCCAATCATCCCATGGAATTTGTATTGCATGAAGATAAAGCAGCCAAAAATAGCTTCCATGAGCTGGATGGTTCTATAGCTTTCTGTATTTATCTAACAGGAAAATGTTAAGAAGTACAGTAGGTCATGCACTAAACTGAGCAAAATCATGGGGCATGTGGGAGCTCACGGAGATGAGCTTATCACTTATTTACTTGATTAACTTAACCTGTCTCTGCTTGAGAATTGCCTGCAGTTTTCTTGCATTGCTCTTATGTTTATTTGATGAAAGGAAAAACCAACCCAGCTGTACTGAGAGGAATTAGAGATGCCGAAAGAGGCTTTTGGGGAGGGGAAGGGAGGGGAGGAGGGAGAGAGGAGAGTTTGCACAGCTCTGCCAGAGCCTTATTTTTTCCTGCCTTCCAAGAACAGGGCTGTGTTCCATCCCCTGCCGCCCCCTCAGCTGGTGCTGGGAAGAGCAGCTGAGTTTAGCTCACTGTTCCTGGAAGTCACTGAGACACTGAGCATCGAGAAACCAGCATTTTCTGTAGCAGGCTCTGCTTGAATGGAAAAGATGAGCTGATCTTCATTCCTCTTGTTCACTAGCCTGGATTAACCCTCACTGCACCAAGAGAGGCTACAGAGGCTATAAAATGCACTCTTTTAGAAAGGGACACTCACTGCGGCCATGTATCTGGAAGCCACTCTGATATTGCAGAGTGTCACATCATCAGCCAAATGTATCCCTGATGTAACTCAGGTTCACTAGATTTATGCTAGGACCACCTTTTATTTTTTTTTTTTATCTTGCCTATCAGAACTGAAGCATGAGCAGCTGTACAGCCAAGCAGGCTGCTCCAGTGGCCACGTCCTCCCTGGGCTCTGCGCTTCAGTAAGGAAAGTGCCTTTTGGAGTGGGAAGAACTTCTCAGCCACAGACTCCCCCAAAATTGTCCTGGTTCAGGTATACCTTGAGAGGGTAGTTACAGCATGGTGCTGAGTACTGATGCACAAAATGTTTGATAATGTGCATTTAAAGACTGTGCGTGCCATAGGGTAAGTTCCAGTCAGTTAAATGAAATTGCTTATATGGGGGTCTGCATCTGTGTTATGGATAAGGAGGAGGAGTTTGTAGTTTATAATCTTGTAATTTGGATTCTCTTTCTAGCTGTGTGATTGGGGCCAAGCTCTATTTTCTGATGCTTCAGTTTCCCCTATGGGTACTGTAGGATGTATTGATACTGTGGTTCAGTTGGGGATCGTGAGGGTCTGTTCATGCCTGTGGGGTCCCTAGGCAGAGAGCTCTCTGGAAGCACAAACTGTTACTGGGTCACTGGAAATGCACTGGCTCCTTTGCTTCTTTCTTCAGGCTGACTCAAAGCTTGTTATTCCACAGCCGTGACTGTCACAGCCATAGCCCCAGTGCCAAATTTATCTGAGTCTGATGGCTGTGATGAATCTGGTGAGATACAGAAAACAGCTTACGGTGACCAGAACATAGCATATGTAGGCATTTCTGTTCCTATTTCCATGGATGCAATTAGCTGAACGCGAGTAGTCCAAAGGTTTCTTTCTTTCAATGTTTTCAGTTTTCTTTATTCAGGGGAGAAAGAAAATCCCTTCCTTTCCCTCTGTGCATAAAATTGGCTTAGGCTTCTCACTTGACACAGGTCATCAGGTTGATTTTGGTCAGCCTGGGGGCTTTACTTTCTCAGTCAAGCTCTGATGAGGGCTGGCCCCTGATTTCAGCTCCTCAGTGCGTTAATCCAGGAAAGAAAACAAACCCACCCTGGATGCCAGCGTAGGCATCTGTCAAAGTACACACAAAGAAGGAGAGAATGAGAAGTGGTTGGGGTAACTCGGGATGTCAGATTCACTGTTTCTAACCTGGCACTGGCAGTTGCATGTAATGGGATGATGTTTTGCGATTATTTCTGTGCCTGTGCAGAGTTCATGAAAGTGACTGATTTTATTTTTTTTATTTTTTTTCCCCTGGCATGGGGGATGAAGGAAGAAGGGCTGAAGCACTGGGATCTTACAAGTCTCTGCTTTGCCCCATCCTGTTCCCTGAAGGACTCTACTGCTTTTCAAGTTTTGGGCTTCATAGTCAGCAACCTGTAGTATTGCGAGGCAGAAAAGAGGCTGTGGTGTGTGAATCCTGTCCAAGAGTATGGCCTCTTGGGAGGGAACTGAGTGAACAACCCTATCTCCTGCCTTCCCCCTGCCACCGCCGTGGAAGCACTGCGGTTTGGTTAGTTGCCTGGATAAACAGCGGTGGGGAGGTTTCTCTACTCGAGCATGTAATCTGGGGAAGTGTAACAGCATGGTGCTGGAGGCCGCCTGCTGCTTCTGGTGTCTGCAGAGGTCCTGAAGGTGCTGTCGCTGGCAGTTCTCAGCATGCACTGTTCAGCCCTGTTGTTGCGTGTGGTCTCATTTTGGTTTGTGCAAATTCTTGCTACAGTGTGGGAAGTTGCCAGACCAGTGATGTTCATGCTGCTGATGAGCCTGTAAAAGTTTCTTTGTTCAGCTGCCTCAGTTCTTGGAATTGATCTAGGCCAGGCAGCATCTTGAAAAACAGTAACTAGAAAAATAAACTCTTCCACCTGATGCTTTCCTATTAGCACAGATTCAAAGGGAAAAACAGAGCTGCTGCGAAAGACTGCAGGCATCCTGTGTGGTGAGGAGGTGTCAGCTGCTAAGTCAGGCTTACAAAATATCATTTAAACAAAGTCCATGAGTACCTGCTCAGGTGGACACAGCTTCATCCCTGTACTGTGCCCACAAGGTAGGTGAGTGTTTGCAGGGGGCAGAATAACTAACACACGCTTATAAAGCACAATACCAATAGATTCGATCCTTGCACTGTGGCTTTACAATACTGCCTACAGGAACAAAATATAGTTGTCCTATTTCTGAGTAAAAGACTGATCACAGTGAAATAAGGTATTACAGTATAGGATCTCACTGAACCTATGATAACAATCACAAATTTCCTGCAAATTGATTTTCCAGCAGCCTTGAATTTTCATGAGTGAGGAGTAAGAATTTCCTTTGATTTGGGTTTTATGATAAAAATGTTACTTTTTTTTTTTGTTACCAGAAGCTGTAGGGGTCAGTTACCTGCTCCCCAGTGCACAGTTCTGATATGCAGCTCCTCTTCCCAGGCTCGGTAGCCCTGGGACATTAGGTCATATGAGCTGTGACATTTGTCCAAGAAATACCAGACTTGAAACTTAAAGCACTTATTATTATTTCCATTACAGAACCATTTAGCATTTTGTAGTCTGGGATGCTTTTAATGTTACAGGTATTTACTGTCCAGCAGCCAACGCCCAGGAAGTTTGCTTTTGATAGAGCGAGTCAAGCAAAGGGACAAAAGGGAACTGGAGCCCAAGGACACACAGTGGTTTGTCCCAGGATAGCTGACAGGTCGGGGCAGAAATGGAAATGGGCTTTCGGTCTTCTGAGTCTCAGCCGGCACCTTCACTGCTCCCTCAGTTGGGGGTAAAAGTCTCTGAAGCTGATGGTTTGATCACTTCTGGCTCCTGACTCAAACATAAATAGCATAACAAATCTGCAGTTGAAAGACTGTGTGTATTTTTTAGTGCCATGTTGTGCACAGTTAGGACTGTGAAACAGTGCTTGAAATACAGTTTAGATCTAATTCAGATGGACAGAGCCTCTGTGCAGCTGCAGCCCCAGAGTGTACCTGCGTGTTGGAGCGTGAAGCTCTCCTGGGAAGCACAGAACAGTCCCTTCTGAAAACGATACTTCTGAGAGTGAATTTTCTGTATAACTAGGCCTGGATTTCCCTAACTTGTGCTGTGTTTGTGATTGTTTAGTGGCTTTTGACACTGGTGAGTTGGGACAGGACGGAGCCTTTTCTGTCTGTGAGAAGTTTTTGTGGAAGCCCACGCGTAGCGGCAGCCTGTGCTCCGGTGTGCACGCATGCGAGCCGTGCGGCACTGGGACAGTGAGCGTTTCCTTCTCTCCTCATTCATATTCAGTGGTTTGTTTGTAAAAGCAATTTTGTAGACATGGTTTTGTCTCTGGGGAGCAGAGGGTGGGAGTTTAGAAGTTCAGCTGGCATCAAGCTCCCTGAGGTGCTTGGGAGCTTTACTTGGACAGCAGAAATTTCTAGAAGCCTACTTGTGTCCTGAGACCCTTTTGCACCAGTGCCGTACTGACACAGGCAAAGGGCTGACCCTGTGAGTGCTAGCACTGCTCGTGCCTGCACTCGGGGAGAGGAAACAAGGACAACCCTGTATGGCTGAAGAGGGGTGAGGTTTTTTCATCTTGTTTCAGCCCCCTGCTTTAGGGCTCTGGTTGTTTTTCAGGAATGGTCCTTACACAGATGAACAGAGACCGGGAAGCACGAACCCTGCCTCTGGTGTGTACTGAGAACTCAAAGTAGGCGGCAGCCTCTTTCCCTTAGTGTAATGGTTCTTTGCTCTCTCGATCCTGGGGCATTTTGTTTTCACTGTACCTTCCTAATCACTCCTAAGTGACTCTGTCTGATATTTTCTCCATTGTCTCTCTGCCCTCTTCGCTTCCCTCGCTTGGCTTCTTTCCTCCCAGTATCTCACATACATCTCTCCCCAACTGTCCTCACCAGTCCTGACCACACAGACTGTCTCTTCCCCTCCTATTGCCACCACATTTGTCCTCTTCTTTCTCAAATTCTCTCTTTCTCAAATCCTTCCCTCTGCTTTTTAGCTGGTTCTTCTGTTGTTTTCAAGTACTTATGTCCCTACACTCTTTGTCTGTGAAAGAAGAACAAATAGACTAAACAAGAGGTTTGCCAGGTCTTTGCTGTGCTCGTGATAAATCCGCTGCTTCTGTAGCTCCTCGTTCTTCTGACGGTGCAGGCAGGGAGCCCAGCATCCCCCCTCCCACGCGATGAGCTCACGGGGAGCTGTCACAGTTTATTCTAAGAAATCAGCTAATGTACAGTACTCAGCAGAGGCACCCCTCCCCTGGGAGGATCAGCAGAATTAGGATGTGCAGCAAATTATCTTGGGGATTACACAATCTTATCACCTCCTCCAGGGCACAGGGGAGCTGCAAGCGCCATGTGCTCTGAGTCACACTTCCCCTCTGCGACTTGGTGCAGGTTTCCTGGCTCACTTCCTCCCAGGAGTTGTTTCCTTAGGTCTCTGCACCAACATCACAGGCAAAAAAAAAAAAAAAAAAAGTGTGACAGAAACGGGGAAGTCAAGGCAGCTGTGGCCTGCAAGCCATGATAGCACCTGCCCCGTGCTCCTTGTCTGCTCTGACTTTGGGTGGGAGCCAGTGCTGCTCAGCAGGCAGTGCACAAAGAGCCACTCTCTGCTCAGTGCTGGGGAGGCAGGAGGAGTTTCATTTGGCTTGCTGAGACAGCTAGGACCTAGCTGAACATTTTCAGCTATGTGGCTGGTTTGTATTTTTTAACACCCCATCGTACATTTACAAATGAAACGCATATAAATGATCACCCTCCTGTGGTAGGCAGCTTGTTCCTGTATTGTCTGAGTCTGGAAGGTAGAGAATGGGTGGGAGCTGGGAGTGGGCAGAGCTGCTGCGGCATAAATTCTGCCCTGGAAGCCAGGTGGTTGCTAAAAAGCAGATCTAGGCAATGATGCTGGGCTTGCCTTGCTGCTGGCTCTTTGAGCACCAGCCTAAACTAGCTCCAGCATCAGGGGATGCTCCAGTAGTTGTTAGCTCTCCGCATACTTACTGTTTTTCCTCAGGCTGCTGGTTCTGGAGTCATAATTCTCCCTCATGATGAGATAGTCTTCAATTTTTCTTTTTTTTTTTTTTTTAAAAAAAAAAGAAGAGATGATTCTCAGCCCTTGTAGTGACAGGGAGAGCTTGGAAAATATGACTCTTTAAAGGGTCAACAGTCTAAAGGCCAATAACCAGCCACATGCAACCGTTCCACCCTGACACCCCTAATACTAGCATTTAAGTCTATTGATTTCTTGAGACCTGACTCCCGGGTTCAGAGCACTTGGAATAAGCCTCGTGTCGTTTGCTCACCTACTTTGGTGGAGTGGGAGGGGAGTGCTGAGTTACTGGAATAGCTGTCTCTTCAATACCTGGAAATATTCTTTCTCTCTGCATCACAGCCTAGTTTTAGAGCGTTCCATGTGACATAAATTAAGTTCAAGTTGCTAGTCATCCTCAGGGCTCAATTTTGTCCAGCCATTATATTAGAGAAAGGATCTGTATGAGGCCTAAAAGGTCCTGCTTATCTCCACAGTGACCTGACTGGCAGCACGCATTTCCCAGACACATTGATAGAAAGTCAGAGCCTGGTTTGGTGTAGCACTCCCATCCAGAGCTCTAGATCAGGCAGTAGCAGCTGGTGGACTTCCTGACATCTGCCCCCGATAGCACCCATGTGCACTTTTAAGTCAGTAATATAAAGTCATCCTACTGACCCGCTGGCTTGTGTCTTCCTGCTCTTAGAGAACAAGAGAAAACGAACAGGCCTTTCCATTTTGTTTAATATGACTTCCCTGAAAACACTACAAGGAGCTTAAAAGAGAATAAATGTGACTCCCAGTTCCCCTGTTTATTTGTGTTCTTGTAGTTTGGCTGAAAGACAGGAGGGGGAAGTGTGACTGTATGAGACTCCACTTGGGACTCCTTCCTCCTACCCAGGATGTGTGGTGTTGAATGAAGATTTACTCACACTAGCTAGTGAATAAGTTGTCCCAGGGAGCTAGACATGGGTTATTTCTTTGGGGAGTTTGGCTTTCTGTACAGGTCTGTAGGATGGCATGGGATGACCAGGCTCCGTTGAGATGCAGGCAACTTGCATTCTGAGCATATAGTTCTCTGTTACTCTGACAGCAGATATGATAGAAAGGTCTGAGGTCTGACTCTCCCTGCCTTTTCTTTCTCCTCTCTTTCTCCTCTTTCTTCATTAGCAGGAGCATACACTGCTCATCTGTTAGCTACTGATAGCCTAGGAATGCTGTGTCCCAGCAGTGATGGCCTTAGCCAGGAGATGTTTTTCCACTCGGTTACAGGTATGCAAAGCCAGGAACAGTACTCATGCAAGAATCACAAAGTCAAGTACTAGTTTGAGAGTCTTACAAGAAGGAAAGATACCAAGGGTTCCCCAGCTTTAAGCTTTCAGAAGAGGAGAGTCTGCAGCACAGCTATGTTTGGAGAACAGGAGTTAAGAGCATCGGGCTCTGCCATTGACAGAGGGAGATGGGTTTGGGAATTTCAGCGGCAGGAGAATAGGAGGGCCATGTTGTGGAAAATCCCAGCAAGTGTCAGGTTTATTGCTGTTGAAAGGAGGGATTACAAATGTGGTCAGACCTTAACTCTGAGCATGTGAGAAGACTGGCATCTCCTCTCAGAAATACGTAGCAGCTGATTACCATGCCCTTTTTTGTGTGTATTATGTGACTGTGCTTTTCCATTTCTTTCTGACCCCTGTTTAGTGACCTACAATCTTTGGCCTTTAAAGAAAAAAGCTATAGGGTATAATAGAGTGTTGAATTTATATGAGGAGTGTCATAATTTTACTGTGACTGCTATAACTCTATCTTAAAGGACCTCTCTAGCAGGAGAAGCCTGACCTAATGCAGCTAGTTCTACTGCAGGCCCCTCTTCCCCTATACGCCCTCAGCATAGCTTGTGTTTTGGGCCAGGCAGTCAGGTGGATATGAAGGGCAAGGAATGGCTTGTATGTGCCCAGGTCATCGTGACTAGCAGAGGAGAGGCTCCTCTGCTAACTTTGGAAAACAAGCAGTTTGGCTCTAGCTGTCCCGAGTTCAGAGAAGTGGAAGGATTTCGTAATAGCACCTGGTCTCATTCTTTCTTTCCCCTCCGATATCCATGTGTGCTATCCTAGAACACTGGGAGTTTATCCCCCTGTCTCTGCGAGGATTTTCTCTGAATATATCTGATAGCTAAAGAAGTAGTTTTATAGTTTTGTCTTATGCTTATGGAAAGAGTCCTTGCTTGGCAGCTCTTGCAATCTAAATAATGCAAGACAAAACCACAACAGATAAAACACAGGGCATGAATAGAAGGAAAGGTTAGCAAGAGGACAATTTAGACGCAAACCAGTTTAGACATACTGAACTAATATTTTATTTTTTTTTCCCACTGGAAAGGTTGAAGTTAGTAATGTGGGGAGAGGACTTTCCTTGGAGGCTTGCGTTGAGTTTGCAAATCTGGCCGGAATAGAGCCCTTTGGCCAGCTGCTTCCATGCCTCGGTCTGCTAAACCTGCAAAAGGGGAAAGTCTGTGCAGCAAACAAAAGGCAGCTTTGACGTCAAGACCTGGGACCGTTGCCCTGACGCTGGGAGGTGGAGCGCAGAAAGGAATCCACAGCTAATAGGCTCTGGACTGGAGTGCACTTTGGCAGAGGGACAGCTACTACCCCTTCTTTCCAGGAATAATATTGTTTATTTCTATCTCACTCTCTCTGGCTAAAGTTACCCTAGTCAGGTTTCACTTCACCTGTCTCTACCATAAAGTCATCAGAGCCCAGGAAAAATCTAGTCTGCAGACTCCTCATTTTCCGTACCCTCTTCCCCAAAGAGCTACATTTGGTTTGTTTCTTTGCTTTGACAAGTTCATTACCACAACTTTCTCTTACGGGTGCAATTTAATAAATGCATACACATGCAGTTTGCTACCTTTGTGTGTGGCTGCACGCATATGTGTAGATGTTCAGGTAAGCATCATTCCTGCCCGCTAAGGAGGAATCGTCTCTGCGGCTGTGTGTATGTGCATAGAATTCACTGTGTTAACAGCAGCGGATATTTCTGTTTTGCGCAAATGGCTCTGTCCTGTGGACAAAAGCTTTGTTCTGGGAACTTTCAAAATGTTGCAACACAATGCGGTAACAACCTGAAGTTCAGTGGATTTGTTACATGGTTTTGATTGGCTCTGGATTTGTTAAAAATGGCACTATTTTTACATCAGTTCCAGGTTGCCAGCCTTTCCTGGTCAGACTTTGCAAACTGTTGAGTCATGGACCAAACCTTTAGTAAACTGTCCCATATTTTCTGTTTTATTCATCTTTCCTAGCTCTGCAGTTCAGGACAGTGAGTATTTGCCCCCTGTGCACTTCTGAACGCCCTGCAGCCTTTGAAAGTTTAGGAAGTGAATCCCAGCCTCTGGACAGGATGGCAAAGGCACTCTCAGGTGTAACTGTATTTGGCTGCGTATGAGCCAGGAGGAGATGAGGGGGAACTTTATGACCAGCTTTGGAAAGCTTCACTCAGTAAATCAAATGCAAGTTTGTCTCGGAGTCTCATGAGTTGTAATCCCTGATCGCTTGTTCTTTACGTTGGCTGCAGGCAGCAACCTGTAAATAAGCATTCCCAACACTGCACAAGGTGGTACTGCTACTCAGACTGTTATGGTTACGGACTTTTTCACCAGCTCTTATTTAACCCTTCTGAGATGTAAGATCATGAAACTGCATTGCCACTCTTTATGTATGCATCTGATATGAATTAGGAGTATTGAAGTATAGGAAGTATTGAAAATAGGTCTACAAGATATTAATAGCATGAGAGTTTATAGCTCTTTTTGGTTTTGATATTTTTGAGTTAAATTCACCCATTTAAAATACATGAGTTAATTTTTTCTGTTTGTGGTCAGTTACTCTAGATTGTCCCTGTGAGAGAATTTTTGTTGCTTTGCTATGTTGGCGGTCATTTGCTTCCCCCTCCCACCTCAAATTTGAGTGTTAAAATCATGGAGATAATCTATGTCCAAAAAAAAAAAAGTTTAAACTGAGTGTTTGGCAGCTCCCCAAATAGGAAGATTTAAAGGGGGTTGTTTTTTCCTCCTAGTTCCTAGTACCAGCCTGTTGCTCTCATCTTACGACATGCGCTTGAGGATCTGCAAGTTTTCAAGCTTGGTTGAGAGCTGTCTCTGCTTCTCTCTGTACTTCCCTAATCTGAATTCCTCAACGTGTATGTGTTGTAAGAGTTTCTTTGTGTGTCGTTCTACACAGAAGCCAGATCCCAAGAAGTGGTAAAAAGCTTCTCTTTAAAAATGAGTTTCCTCTTACAATCTCCTGCCCCTGCTGTATGATGGTGGTTGGCAGATGAGTGATTCTGCTCTTGTCTGATTTCATGGAAGAGCCTGGCTGCTGGCTGAAGTGACCGCAGTGAAGAGGATGGGAGGGACTGTCTTGCAAAAGAGCTGGTGGCAGATGGCAGCTAACAGAGAAGAAAGAGTTCTTGGATCTAGTTTGATTTCCCCAGCCTTCCTAAGAAAGGGAGGAGAATGAATGCAGCTCTCCAACGCTGCACTATTCCCGCTGCCTTCTGCCCTTCCAGATAGGCACTAGCTCAACATTTCCATGTTGAGCAACAAAGAAGATGCTCCAGTCTGGACTTAAAGCATCTTAACATTTTAGATTATACTGTGGTTTCTCACTCTCTTTTCCACTGCATTTTAATTAGAGCTTATGTTGTTACTTAGAGCCTTTGTCATGTCTTTAGACTGCACTGTGAGAAGAGATGGGGCTACCCAGATGTTTCATTAGTGGAGGAAAGCAAGGTAGGGTACTTGGAGACACAGGAAAGGACTTGAAAGATGAAGACACCGGCTGGGTGCTTCTGAAACACTGGTTGGCAGTGAAGTAATTAGCACTGGCACACTGCTCTCACTGAATATTGATTCAATTTGCCTGGATTGGGCTTTCAGGGTTTTTTACTGAAGTCCTGGTCCTAGCAACCCCACTGGTGAACTGCAGTTTGTCACAGTAGAGGGAAACTAGTGTCATAAATCATAGGGCTGCCCAGCTATGATAGTTGTAGCTGGGGGATGAAAACAGGCAAGTGGAGAATTTCTGAGTATTGATAAAGGCAAATCCTGGCAATCAAAACCCTGTTTGGAAACCAGCTCTGTGGGAAATGACTTTGCATTTTATGCTAGCTGGGTAGAAATACTTGCTGGTGAAGTGTACAGAATTAAGCCCTGAGAGGTGATCCTGTGACATGAGTGGTTTGCTGGAAAAATGCAGCCATTACCTTAGTGGTGGCTGAAGAAGTTAGTTGAGAAATGGGCTATGTCTGTCTGGATGGACTTCCAGTTGGTCTCATGCTCAAACTGAGAACCCAGAAGAAATAGGGAGGGGCACAGAGAAGCACAAGAAAGGGAAAGATGCTTTTTTAACTCTGCAGTGGTATGAGCTCAGGTAAATGACTCACTGCATTTGCAGTGACTGTTCCTTTTAGTTTAGAACATGTTTGTGCATTTATGTTGGGACCAGAAGAAAACAGTGGCAAATAATTGGGGGAAATAAAGGATATTGGAAGTCCCAAGTGGAAAACGGGTGGGATGGGAAGGGAATGTGTGATAAAAGAATTGAAAAGCTGAGGGAATCTGCAAAGTCTACGAATCAATTGAGGACCTACTTTCTTTTAAAAAGAAAGAGTGGAAACAATACAGTGAGTGAAAAGGATGAAAACAGCAACTGTGAAAGAAGAGAGTGGAATATAGCCTGAATAAAACAGGGGGAAATAAAGCATAAGTGTGTGAATTGGTATGGTTTTTACATTTTGTTTTACATTTGTTTCTGTATTTTATTGAATTTCCACGGCACCAGCTGATGTCAGACTGCTGACACCTTTCTGTGCTTTATGCTGTATGTAAATGTGCGGGAGCCTTTTTTGAAAACTGCTGGGTGTACAGTACAACTGGGGGCACTTTGGCCTCAAAGAATATTCACAACATCTCCCCATCCTTGGCGGGGCTGCAGCGGAGGGCTGGTCGGGATGCGAGCAGCTCCATCCTCTGTGCTGGGGGCAAATTCTTCACTGGCTCATCAGGAATTCAGAGGGTAGTTCCTAAAGCCTGTTGGCAGACCTGCTCTTCTAAATGCTTCCTTTCTTACACCTCAGTCATGTGGGACATAGCGTAAGAGGCAGGTGTCTGATGCTGTAGCAACAACGAGCAAGTTTAATCACCATCTTGAGGATTAGGTATTATTTATAGTTTGTGCAGTTATGTCTTGATGGCTGCAGAAACAGTACATCCAGAACAAAGAAGTGAGAAAGGAACTTTCTGACTGATCAGCCGTTCTCTGAGGAAAGGTGGAAGCTCTGTGGTCCTGTCATAGGCAAGGCAAAGCAGCGGCACAATTAAAGTTGTGGAGAAGGAATTAAGGAAAACCATTTCCCAGACTTGAGTACGGCTGTGTGTGCAAATTGGCAGCAGTGATGGTACGCTCTGTATTAAGAGGTCCATACGCTGAGGAAGGGCTATGTACTCAGTTTGTGCAGTTTTGCGTTGCCTGGAGGGTGGAATCACATCTGTTTTGTTTTTCTTGTATTTTGCTGCTGGGATTCATAACTTCACTGTTTTGGCTAGCAGAATTGGAGTAAAGTATAAAAAATAGCTGGTTTTCTAAATAGAAAGAAAGGAAGGGGTTTTGGAGTGCTTCCTGTATCTTTCTTACCGGTAAAATTGCCTAACTTGCTTTGCCTGGTCAGAGTTAATTTAGCTGTATTGTCTTTTACTTAATAGCCATTTGAGTTACAGCAACTGTAACTTAAAAAGCAGATTTAAGTAATTTTCTGTGTAGCTTATATATATATATGCTTATACATTAGTACTTAATAGGTAGGTTTCTACTAGTCTCGTCGTAGTAGAGCTGAGGAGGCCCAGCTGCCACCTTCTGCAAAGAATTTTCCTTCAAGCTGTTGCCCAGGTCATTTGATGCTGTTCTGTCACTTGAAAAGGGATTTCTGCTTACATAATGTTGGTGCAGTCGGGGGGGTTGAGAACATGGTTAACCTTTTCACGTATCTGCCATGTGAGGAGAGTTTAGGATCTGTTGTATTGTAGTCTCTGTTTTAGAGATGATTACTCAAGGAAGCTGCTTGGAATTTAACATGAGCTAAATTAGGAAGGAGTGAATATAACTCGGTACGTAGGTGCGAGGAGGAAGAACATCACCTGTCAGCCCCCACCCAAGGCATTCAAAGACTTGGAGAAACTGTTTGCAACTCATCACTTAGGGTACTGGTTGTCAACACTTTTGACATGAGTAACTCAAAACTTTCCATCAGAAAGTCCTCCTGACAGTGGGCTTCCTCTAATTAGTCATCTTTCATGGATGTCAGCAGTAATTCATGGAAACCTGCCAAGTTCTGAGGACTGCAGCTTGAAAACCACTGGTGTAAAACAGCTTGATGATGCCTCTGGTGACATTGGTGTGTATTCTGTCATGTCTTGTCATCTTCCCTTTCTGTGTTAGAAAGGGGGTTGGGTCTAAGGGAAGTCAGAATCTGCGTTCACATGTGGTCACTGTAGTCATTGTGCTGCTGAGTGAAAGCCAGTGCAGGTCTGTCCAGAGACAGTGTTGGTGGGACTTCAGCATCATGTTCTTACCCATCCAGCATGTTCTGAACTCTAGAGGTGTCCCAGGAGTGTGGAATTTTGCCAGTCGTTCTCCGCTTGGGTAGGGAGGGATGGTTTCCTTTGCAGTTGTTCCTTCTGGAAAAGGGAGACCAAGTTGGGGACCAATGTCAGGCTCCCAATCCACTTGATTTCTGGCTGTTTCTATGGCCACTACAAAGAGAAAAAGGACTGTCAACAAGTAGACCATGGAGCTTGGGGATGTAGAGAGTAGGACTGACTGCCTATTGCGTAGCGTGCATGCTTGATGGCTTGGTTTTACAAATCATGGCACAGGGTGTGTAAGTACATGAAGTTCCAGCCTGCTGAGGTTTCCAGATAAAGTAAGCTGATAAGCCATGCCAGCGTTTATTTGGCTCCCATGGAAAAGGCAGTGTTGCACATGACTTGCTTACTGCAGCTTCTGCCCACCTATTTAAAGTAGTACGTGAGCACAGTAGACCCAGATATGTGATCCATAATCGCAGTGTCATAGAATCATAGAATGGTTTGGATTGGAAGGGACCTTTAAAGGTCATCTAGTCCAACCCCCCCGCTGCAACAAACAGGGCCATCTTCAAGTATATCAGGTTGTTTAACTGACATCTTCAACTAGATCAGTACTTATTGCTAGAATAGTTCTGCACAGATCAGTGTGGATAACTCCCTGGATGTGCCTGACTTGTCTGTGATCAGTGCCTTGAGAGGATCAGCAATGTGTTCTGGGAACATTGTGAAGTCTAGATCTTGACATTTTCTTCTTTTTCCTTTTCTGTGTAATAAATAATCTTTTAAAAAGCTGATGAGAAGGATGTGGAATGAGACTGAAAGCCTACTCTCTTCCAAAAGCCCCCCCCTCCCCCAATATGCGTAAACAGAAGTAAATATTTTTCGGTGCAACTGTCACACTTGGTTTAAGATCCCGAAGGTGAAAGTCCATAGTAAACTTGCCGTGTTACCCAAGTATGCTTCTTTGATCTTATGAAAACCAAATAAACACACTGTATTGTGGCCTTGAGGACAGGCCAGGAAAAACTCTGTAAATGGAGCAATATCATCACCCTTCATTGCAGTGCAGATAATTGAAGGAAAAACATGTGCTGTCAGAGCAGGGAAACCCATTTAGTTTATTTACGTTCTTTTCAGCTCCTAATTTTCATCCACCACGTTCTGGGGTTTTCTGGCTGTTACTTTTCAGCCAGGTGCTCCGAGAGCTTCCTTCTGAAAACCCTAAGTCTGTCTACAGCTAAATGCTGTGCTGGGGAAAAGCCGGACTGTGGGCCAAATTCTTTCTCCATCACCTTGGCACAATTTTCTTGAAGCAAGAGATATTGCGTGTGATTAGCTAAGAAAAGAATTTGGTCCCAGACATGTCTGGCTCACTCTATAGACTTCTATTCCCTAGAAATACATTTTATAGCTAGGTGTGTGATGGGCTGTACACATAGCTGCTTAGAGCGGAGTTAGGAGCTGAGGTGGCTCCATGTGAATGCTTGAGAAAGCCATGACGTAGAACAGCTGTTATATAAAATGCACCTGCTGTCAGAACTGTGATGGCACGACCCCACTAGTGCGCAGCCTTTGTACACAGCTTTGTAGGGGAGCTGGTAATGGAGGTCATTCCCAGCACAGATTGCCTGTGTTAGGCTCAACCTAGTTTAAAACTCACTGTTGTGTGGCAAATTTCCTTCTTAGTGATATTTGTTACCAGGTGTTTCCTGGTATAACGTGTGCTGATGCTTGGAAAGGAGTTCTGGTGTGATACCTAGGCACGGCTGCTGCCTCTTGCGGAGTCATTTTCAAATGCAGGAGCTGGAATTACTGAAAGCAAACCTGAGGTGTGGCAGGAGCAGGGAGGCAGCGCCGGCCGAGGAGCTGGGGGAGAGGTGGGAGCTGCTGCTGACAGTCCAGACAGGCTGCAGCTGGGCTCATCCCATGCTTTCCAGTACTTAAAAGTAAGACAAAAATAATCCTCCCGGGATTCATATGAAGGAGAGGAGGATGTCTAGAGTGCAGAAGGGTCTGTGCGATGCGTCCTCTTTCCTGTCACCCTTCCTCCCCCTCCTCGGCTCCTCTTCTCCCCGTCACTCCCCCCAGCCCTGGGGGGTGAGCGAAGGCCCAGCAATTCTAGGAAGAGCTTGAGCCGAGTCAGCAGCCGCCAGTTCTGGGAACCGCGGCCCCGGGCCCTGCGGGACGCTTCAGGGAATTCTCGCTGCCATTCCAAGGATGGCAAAAGAGCTCGTCCAGTGACCCGGGGCTCCCCAGCGGCAGGGGGCAAAAGTTTGGAGGCACGCCATGGGGCTGGGAAGATTACCAGAGACTCGAGGGCCTGGAGATTTATGCCCTGTTCAGAACTGTACTACAGTAAGTTGTTTGGCTTCTTGGGGGAGAGAGAGAAAGAATTTGTTACACAGGAGATACCAGTAGTGACCACAGGAATTTAGAAAAGGGATATGGAGTTAAAAGGTCAAAATTTCCCGCCATCAGTCATCATCTCCTTGGTAGGAGTCAGAGAGGGTGCCAGAAGCTCAGACAGAGATTTCAAGACCCTGAAACCTCCCATAACCACATGACCTTGAATAAATGAAACAAGAAGTGGCAAATCAAGGTCAAGCCTGGCTTGTGCTGCTTGTCCCACACTTTCTGCCTCCCAGTGCCGGGGCACCCACCAGTCGTTTGCCTGTTCCAGGCTCAGACCTGCTGCGTGTCCCCTCCTTCCAAAGCAGGAGATGATGGGAACTTTTCTCCCAAGCCCTGCAGAGATTCTAAGGAAAACACTCAGCATGACACTGACAAATTAATGTTATTCTTACTGCCCATTTACAAGATAAAATTACTTGACATGCTGCTGGCAGCCTGGGAGGAGTGAATTTCTCACAGCCCTGGACTTTAAACACATCTACATGTGGTTACTGAGTTGCTCTGGGTTGGCTTCAAATTAGCAGAGATTTGAGGAGAGGAAATGTTGAAGTTGGACATTGGCTTCCTAGTTACTTTTATAAGTCACTGTAGCAATGCTGCAGGCTGGAGGTAGTGCCTGCTTTTTCTGGTTCTGTGTAGTGCACACACGGAAGGGTTGCTTTTCTGGAAGAGGTGGTCTAACCCACTGTGAGTTGTTCAAAGAGAGGAGGCAAGGAGTCACATTTTATGGCCTTCTCCTAGGCCAGACTAGATGGGTCCCTTAGGCCTTGGCATCATCAGTGCCATGAATTTTATTGGGATATTATCCTTCTGCACACTATTTCAGTCTAGTCCTACTCTTTGAAAAGTACATGAACTCTGTTCCATCTCTAACCCTGAGTTTTGCTGCTCGTTTTTGACTGGAGCTGATAGCCACGGCTCTGGCACATTGTGCTCCAGCCAAGTGTGTTGTCTTCTGAGGTTGTTCATTTAATGCCGTCAGTTTTCCCCTAGACATCGCAGCAGATTGTTTCTTTGCTTTTCCATTTAATGCCTTTCTAAGGTGCCAGTCAGCCCCCAAACCTCTTTCTTCCCATGTATTTATTGTGATTTTGCTTCTAGTGTTTGATCAGACTTTCTGATATTGCTTTTGAGCCTTTCCTCGTCTCCATTTTTTTTTCCCTGTGTATTTTTCCACTGTGGAAAAATTTTCACAAACCAAGAGCTAGCAAAATCTTTTCAGCTCACAAATGCCCTTGGTTTGGGAAGAAGTTTGTGTTGCTTGTGTTTGGGGGGAGGCAGCTGTTCTTGCTCTTCATGTAAAAGACCTTAATGAATTCACAGGATTGTGCTGCTGGAGTAGCTGTTCCATCAAAGCCATAGCAACTTCCTTGTTGCCTTTCATTTTCTTAGACTATTAGATGTGTTTGGCTTCTATGAACAACTAAATAAAATGCAGAAGAGTAGCTCTTCATTAAGGTTTTATTAACATTTAATTTGCTTTTTAGTTTTGGTAGGAGATAAAAAGGCTTCACTCTTTCCTAGAAAGATAACAAAAGGGTTGCAGTGCTGTGCTAGGATAATCTTCCTCTAATAATTTCATGTGCTCTGTGAAGATATGGGCAGAGACCGCTGCCATCAGGGGTACGTGAAAGGAAGGAAGTGATGGTAGGGGTGTGTGCCTGGTGGCCAAACCAGAAGCTGGGAATCTCCTGGTGCCACAGGTAGGAGCAGCTCTGCCAGCTGCACTGAGAGTATCCTTCCTGCCCCTGGCATAGAGTCAGTCCTGCACGCTTCTTGCTCACCTGGGAGCATCTGAAATCCTGAAGTCAGGCCCTCCAGAGTCCACCCTCCCTCAGCCCACATCCCTGTACGTGCTGCTTCCTCCCTGTTGTACTTTTATACCACAAGAGTCAATGCTTAGTAGAGTGATTCCTTGTCACAGCTTCTTCATGGTCTCCTGAGTTTTTGCTGGTGTGCAGTTGGTGCAGGCTCTGCTGAATGAGAGTGCGCGCACTGAGAAGCTGTCTTTCAAAGACTGCCCGTAGACTCTTTATCTGGAATCTTCCTTTTTCTCTTAACAGGTTCAGTTTCTTTTTAGTTACCTTTCTGTGATAAGTCTTTGAGGGGCTGGGAGAGCAATATATATTCAGGTCATCTGTAGATGCTCTGCTTTAGTGGAGTTATTCCCAGGCCTTTTAGAGTGTCTTCACTGTGCCTGAACATAGCTAGAACAGTGTAAGTAGCTTTTTCTTTCATGTCTCCATTTTTTCCTCCTTCACCAAATATTCTCCTTTTGGATTCAGGCACATGTTTAAAATACACAGGAGTCCTCGGGTTTGTGACTTGTTGCTTTGCTGCAGCAAAGAGACAGGGTGGAGCTGAGAGAAGCCAAGAAATTCTATACCAAGTAAAAAAAAAAATAAATCTTTATTGCCTCTCTCTTTCCATTGCTGCAAGTGGCATTAATAGGTGCAGGTGCCACATGTCATTATTAGCTCAGTTATATGCAATGTCAGCAACTACTGCTTACGTGGACAGAACCTCTATTTCATATGTTACTTACTGCCAAGATAGAGGGGTTTCTTTGATGACAGAAACTTCTTGCTGCCATCGCAGATCAGCAGTAGAGTAGTAAAGCAATTATCATTTTTGTTTGTGAAGCCTAGTTTCCCTCTAGGAAAGGTATGGTTCAAAGTTTGCACATAATTTGTTTATTATGTGCATCCCCAAAGGGTGAAACAAGCCTCAATGTTAGCTTTCAAACAAACTGTGCAATGATTCCTCAAAGCAACTATCAATGAGTCAACTTTTTATGAATTTGTTATCTAATCTGAAGGATAAGAAAGATGATCAGCTTGCTTTTCCTATGGGAAACTGCTATCCTAAAGCAAACAGATCCCACCCCTCCCTAAAATACAGATATATTGCTATAATGCTTTCTTTGTCCTGTCAGAGAAACCCCCTCTCTTCCAGACATTAAATGCATAAGTATTTCCTGCCTGAGCAAGTTTCCTTGCAAGTGATAAGCAATGCCTGGGATTGAGAATCTAAACATGGCTGCGTCTTCTGCAACCTGGGCTGGCTATCCGTGGCACTTTGGCTAACTGAATTGTGCCACAGGCTGTTTTGGCTCCTAGAGTAAGGCAGCTTTTGCCCTTCCTCCTCTTGGGTGTTCTCTGTGCCACATTGTCATGCCAGGAGTTGCAGTGGAAAATCCTGCTTGCTGGACTCCGTGGAACCTGCAGGCTGACAGCAGGGGCTAGCACAGCAGGGAGTTTGGATCAGCTGGAAAGAAGAGGGAATAGTTGCAGTGTAATGTTTCAAAACCATTCCTGTCTCTTCGTGGTGACCTAAGAAGGGTGCAGAAGGCATGAGACTCCCTGTTTCATTAGCCATAGGAGACATCTGTCCAATCTGGAATTAGCGTTGTCATTGGAGCAGGCTTTTGCCTGCAAACTGGCTCTCGGGTGGGGCTTGGGGAAAGATTTCTTGCTCGGCAGTGGATGGGAAGCTTACAAAGATATTTACAGCATCATATGGTTGCAACATGACCTAGTGCCAGTGTATTAATTCCCTCCTGATGCTGAATATCTCTGCCTATTTGTTTTCCTTCTCACTTGTTAGTTTATTCTCCTGTTGCATGAGACTATCTGGGAGAAGGGTGGAGGGCACAGAGGCAGGTGAAAGGTTTAGGAACAACATAATATCCTGGAGTAATGCATTAGCAGTTGTCTTTATTGGTGCATCTCAGTCCAAAGGGGATGTTTAAGCAGCTTGAAGGCTGTGCAAGCCATCTGTGATGGCAGTAAATCACAATGCAGAGGCCAAACCTGAGCTGGCACACCCCTCACCAACCCCACAGCTGGAAACGCTGAGCCTCTAACACTGCCCAGATGCAAATGGGGTGTGTTTGCGTGATTTGCACCCTACCAGCAACAACCCACTCTGGCAGGAGGACCTACTGGTGCTCCAGCAACATAGCTATGCTGCCTGCAGACCAGAGCAGGAGAGCGCATGCAGTGCAGTGCAGTCTGGTGCCTTTGCAGCTGGATAATCTGCTGCAGTGAGAACATCCGCACTGAGCTCTCCATCCCTGCTCCTAGGTCTTCCTGGGGAGAACAGCCACATCTGCACTGGGCTGTTTGTGGTGTTGCCTGCTCAGAAATATTAGGCATTTGATAGCGCTGTTTTCTAGCTGCGACTGCTGGAGAAATTTAAATAGAATTCATGAGTGTGGCAGTTACACAAGCCTTGTGTGAATTTACTCCCATAAATAGGTATCAGGGAGACACTGAAGAAGATGTCTCAGCCCCGTTCATCCTTCCACTTGATGATTATCTGCCTTTCAGCTGTACTTGAGCCCTTTACCTTGCAGAGGATTGGGAGATCCTCTGTTCAGATGGGAGAGGTGTGCACTGATAGTCAAAGAGCCCAAGAAAATATAATGTAAAAAAGTGAGCAATAATGTTTGTATCCTGTCCAGCCTACGTTTATGGATAATGTGTTTCACCTCCCTAAATTCCTTGTGAATACTTCCTGACTTCCAGTTCCAAACTGTAGTTCAGAGGTGCTGCCTAATAATGAATTGCTGACTTTGTTTTGTGGTATAGAGATGTATGGAGTAATTCCTATATATCCTTTAGTGACTTCTGCATCAATACGTGGATTAAGGATAAATTCTAGCCATGATAAAATTACACCTGTGCTGAATTTGGCACATTTTCATAAAGCCTTTCGAAAACCTCAGATGGAAAATCTGTAGAAAGCCAATTGCTATAAATAACTGTGGTATGTCGCTATATTTCTATTTATCTTTCCATTGCAGTGAGAGCTATGGTGTGTATGAGGTTTCAAAGCTTGTTTCCTATCTGCTCCATCTTTATGTCCATACCTGTGACCTACAGCAGTGAGTGACCTATTCTCTTCTTAAAGGCCAGAGAAATGTTCACATACTGCAATAAGTCATGTTGCAGAGATGGTCAAATGGGAGCTTATCGGAGCTTCTGTGTCCATTCAGTACACGGCCATGGTGATACCAGCTTGAGTGCCAAGAGCAACACAGCTCTCTGTGGGACCCAGTGTTCCCAAGCTCATAAAACCATGGCTGGAGCCTGGTGAGTGCCTTCCCATTCAGCCCCATGTGTGCTCTGGTCCCTTCTGAGAGAGCCTTCCACTTCTGAGTGGGATTGTAAAGAATACAGGTGGGATTGAATGGGGTCATCTTGTATATCCCAGCGGTATATCCACTCATGCTTTTTAGGAAATCAAACTATGTCTCTCCTCCCAACCTTCCAGTGTTCTATGTCCTTATAACATTGGGATTAATTTCAGAACCTCAGTTCTGAAAGGAAGATAGGTTGCTTTACAAGTTATTACAGTACAGAGAGGGCAACTGGAGCTCTACAAATAGAGTGTGCTCAGTGTCCTTGGCCTTACTTCCACCACTTAGGTGTGCTAATCACTGCTAATGGGTTTGCATAGTGAATAGCAATTCCTGTCACATGGTGAATTATGAGTCATTTTTTGCCCCATAGCTCACACTGAAAAGTGTGTGTAAAACTGCCATCTTACCACTTTTCCAGGCATTGATCCCCAACCCGAGACACCCCTTTGACAAGGTGTAAGGTGCAGGCCAGGTGTGGGTCTTACGTCCCTTACAGACACCACGGAAAGTTCGGTGTTAGCTTTGTGTAGTTCCCTAAACAATATTTCTAGCTGATCCTGTGCCTAGCATCTTGCCCCCTGGGTTTTCTGTCTTTCACAGAATTTGCCCGTAGAGCAAAGTGGTGAGTGTTAGTTGGTTTTGGTTTTTGTTTTTTTCCTTTTTAATGAAACATGTTCAATTAGCTTCCTTAGAAAAACCTCCCTCCGTGCTCTGATTGGGTGTCTGGTAGAGGAGGGACTGCTGTCAGCATGTCTGAGTTCCTGGAAGAGCTGAAGTGCAATGAAAATGACCCCAGGGAGCAATGGGCTTTCCACAGAAACGCGACAGTCTGGGGGAGGGCTACTGAGACTGGATGGGTTTAAGAGCTCATTTAGTTTCCTTTCTGCAGCCTGACAGAGAAATGGAGGGAGTCACAGTGCTGCACACAGCTTCAATCACATCCTCCAGCAGTAGGGTCTTAATGCTTCCTGCAGCATCATGCACGATAAAGGCACTGGGCCATCCTTCTGTGGTTTTTCTGTGTGCTGCAGGGCACCCTGCAGGTACTGTCAGCATCCTTCTCATTCCTGGACACCCAAGAGCTCCGCAGATAACTTGTCCACTCCTTATTTACCCTATAGATTTTTAATTCTAGATCATATTCCCATTTATGTGATGTTTTCCTTCACCCTTCACTATTCACGTGCACTGCATTTGCCTCTCTACTTTTAAAGAAAAAAACATGAATTGCAAATTTCGTAGCTGTGATTTGGTCTTTTCCTTGCCTTGTACTCTGGGCTGATCTGGTGACGGGGCCTGTTCTCATCTGTTTGGACCATTGTCATCCCATAGATGTTCTAATATTTACAGAGTCACTTCAAGCTTCCATCTTCTTTTTTCTGGACCAAATGCCTTTTGTCTTGTGTTTGAGAGCATTCAGGGAAGAAGGGAAAAAGACCACCTCAGTCCTTACAGCAGAGGCCTAAGGGAATTAACATTAAATGAAAAATCTGCCTGTGCTACAATCTGGAAATAAGACAGCAGCAGAAGGGAAAGATCTGGAAGTTGCTTTCCACCCCAGCTTGCTTGCTTTTGAGTGCAGAGAGCAGTGTCCTCTGGGTGCAGCCCAGAGCAAGGGCAGGAAGGTGCTCCTGCTTTGATGCTCTCAGACTGAAACTGCTGCACACGAAAATGCATGCACCTGCTTTGCATGAGAGCAGTCTTGACTGCTGTGTGTTGCAGAGCAGGAAGACAGCAAGCCTTTGGAGCCTGCGGCTTCAACTGTCTTGAGTTCAGGAGCTCGGCTTTATCAAGAAGTCGGAGTGCACTAAGCCGGTGCATGGATTTCTAGTGTGCTTGCTGCTCTCTGTGTACTCGCAGTGTCTTCCAAAAGGTCGATTTTATGTAACTTACTAACTCACTGAAATGATATAATGACCTTGTGTCTGAAACTGAGACCAGAACTGCGGGGGACTTGGGGTACTCTGACGGTGCAGGACTATGCCATCCTCCAGCAGGTTCTGCCAGGCTCTGAGCATGACAAACTATTGCCCTGAAAAATAACCCACTCAGGATTCATTCCCACTTCTGTAGCGTAGGGTGAGCATCTTCTCAGACTGCAGGCTCCGTTGGCACCAAGATCCATCCAAGATGGTTTTTTGCCTGCACAGGTGGTTCTTCAAAGTTTAAGTAGAAGAAAGAGGCATGCTGCTATTGATGTTACGCTTGATCTGTGGATGGATCCTGCTTCTTGGCTAGTGAAAAGTCAGAAATGGCTCTGCTTTTGTTTCCCACCCTAGGATGCCTGAGCAGCCCAGAAACATGGGTTTCCCTCTCTGGTTCCTCCATTCCCACATCAAAGCCTTTTCTTAGGCTGTCGGCAGTCACTGCTGCACGTAGTGGGTGTGACACCCCTTTCACACGCACTTCCATAGCTTGGGTGACTTAACTGGGCGCTGCACCACATTTGCCACAATATGGGAGGAAAATCAAGTCCAAAGTGTTGTGCATAGGTTACAAAATACTAGTGTGCCATATGGAAGAGGCAAAAAGTACTTTTCCAAGCAGGGGGAGTTGAGTACAGTTAAAATACTGTCCTTCCAAGCTCCTTTGGTCTGCTTTGGAGACTCAAAAAGATAAGTGTACACGTAACAAAAGTTCTTGACGTTTAACAGCCCAGGGAAATGAAACTAATCAGATATGGTATATGAAGACAGCAGGAGGGAAATGCTCTTTTGTAGTTGGTTTCTTTCCAAGCAAATAATCTTAGTCATTTGCTGTCAAGCAAACACAGGGTGAAATAGGTGTTTGTCATAAGAAGGGTGTAGCTAGACATAACTAGTAACAGAACCCAGCTTTCCATGAAAAGCTTATTAGCTGGCGTGAGGAGTCAGACCTGTTCAGGTACTCTAGTGTTACACTGCTCCTGCTAAACTGGAGTGAGTTTCCAAAGAGCAACTGTGATTCATCACAGTCAGCAGCGAGCTACCCACCACCACGATGGGAAAAGGGTGGGCTGTTTTCAGCACTCTGGCAAGCAGAGTGCTTGTGTTTGTGCAAGAGCAATAAAAACACAGGGTGAGAGCTGTCGGACGAGAGGTCAAGTCAGAGTGTTTTCCATTTGAGAGGGAAAGGACCAAGGGAAGACCTTATATGGTTAGGAGCCCAAGAGACAGCTTTAGTTCCTGAGCTTATAAAGCCAGGCTTAGAAATGTGGTTTTTTTTTCTCTGCATGTGGATATGTGGTTGATTGCCCTAGGTACAAGAGAAAAGATTTAGTTAAGTCACTTGTGCTTTCCTTTATTGTCCTACCAGTCTGATGGACTTGTCTCTTCTCTGGCAGTGCTGGGGAGAAGGGAGGCTGGGCCGCTGACAAATAGTTCTCACTAGGATTCGAGGCAGCATTGCAGAGGGCAAGAAAGTCACCTTTGTACAGAATAGCTTTGGGCCTGACTTTCTTTTTGTTAAGGTTACTTGTATCGGTTTGACCTCAGCGGAGGCGGTAGTGCAGAGAACCAACCCCTTTGCGCACTGGCCGTAATAATTTCTCCGGAATTGTTTTTGAGGTTGTTTTTAAATTGCACTGCAGGAGACTCTTCAGGCTTGGGTAGAGCCACATTAATTTTGGTGACAGGCTTTTTGCCCATTGTTCGTAAAGGGCATTCCCGTTGTGGCGGTTCCCAGCTGGGCGCGTGGCCCGGGGCTCTGCGCGAGGATTCAAGCTGAAGTTTCAGGTCAGAGAAGGAAGTCCAGGAGACTTGAGCTCAATTTGGTCCCCTGCGCCCCTCACCCGGGGACCTCCCCAGGCCACCATGGGCAGCCCTTGTCTCTGCGCCACCGCATGGAAATCCACCGACCAAGCGTGAAGCGTTGGTGCAGTCCTGTGTCATCCTGGGGGTGAAGGAATGATCTGAACACATCCTCTGTTCTTGGATTCTTCAGTGGATTTTGAATAAGGTGCAAAGGATTATTTTTAGCTTAAGATAGCAATAGGAACTGCCTGATAGCTAGAATAACTGGTTTAAGTGAACACAGCTATGGTCTGTCTATTTTGAATTTGACGTTGAAGAAATGACCTTCTTTCTGCAGGGAGAGCTGTCATTTTAAAACAGACGTTAAATTGTTACTTGGTAACTGTGTAGGGTTTGAAGTACCTGTAATAGCCCCCCTTTGTCCTCAGCTGCTGAATTTTGTAGCTGCCTTTGTGTGTCTCAAGGTCAGGCTGGTCACCACCGATAACTTCGTATCACTCAGATATTTTCTGATGATGTGGAAGCAAATCACCAGTACAGGGAACAGAAAGGAGGAATGACACGAAAACTCTGCTCATCCAGGCACTTCTGTCAGGTGCCATGTAGGAGATGTACCTGCGGTTCTTGTGTCCTCAGCCTTTTAGTTCTTGCCTCCCTACCGGATGCCATGGGGAGGACACACAAAGCCCCAAAATCTCTCTGCCTCAGAGGAATAAAAGAGGAAACTTCCTTTATCTGCCAGTTCTCCTTATCTTCCCTGAACGCGCACAAGAAAAAAAAAAGTTGCTTGCATTCATAGATTTAAATAACAAATTAAAAAAAATATTAACCATAGACTTTTCTATGCTGATCGCTGATGCGTTTGCCATTTTGCTATACTGATTCCATTGCTTTAACTCTTTATAGGTTTGCTAGTATCCATGTGCCACCATCCTTTTCCTTGCTGCTGTTAGCAAGTTTCACAGCCATGATTCTTTCAGGACAGGGGGCAAGTTAAAAGGTTTGTGTCCATGGAGTGAGCCTTCAGAATGTGTTTCCTGTTGATTTCTAATGGAATCATCTCAGCATACATGCTGATCCTGAAGTTTAGAAACTGGGGCTGGAAGCTGAAGCTGAAGAGAGCCCATGCGAACAATATTTGATCACTAGCATTCTTCACACAAACACACACTCATGAACACACACGTATGATTTTGAGGGTGTCTTCCACAGTAATGAGCTGGGCTCTTTCTTTGCCAATGGTTCCAACAGGCATGAATGCCTTAATGACAGAGATGGTAAAGGGCCTGATTTTACCCCTTTTCCTTTGGTTGATACCATAACAAATATATCTCATTTGACTTTATCTCCCTTTGCATCAAAAAGCCATCTCTACAAGGCAAAAGATATATAAAAAAACAGTGTTCCCTGACATAATTTGAAGTGCTTCCTTTTGTAGGCTTTAATCATCAATTGCCTCCAAAACGGCACTGCTGTACGGATTATATCAGCCATAGGAAGGCTGGATGTCAAGGGTAAAAAAACCAATTCCTTTTTACTTTGGTTTCCTGAGATATTGTCTGTTGAAGTGTCTGTCTTAGAAAGCAAACATACTGGAACAGCTAGGCATAGGGAATAGTTATATCTGTGTAGCTGGTCAAGGTAAACCCTATGAGGAGTGTTGACCTCAGCTGGCTGCGTCATCCAGTATTTGTTGGGTCATTACATGAGATAGCTTGCTACCTAGAATCCACCAGTAGTAACATGTAACCACCGCTGTAACATGTTCCCTTTTCATTAAGTCATTTGTTTTGTCAATAACTGCAGAGAATTTTGAGAGCTTTTCTTTATGCTCCGGTAAGCATTAATGATGCTAGGTATAGGGATCACTATAGGATATATAGCACTTGCTGTAAGCCTTTGGGGTTTTAATTCCACCAAAGTAATAAGCTGAAGAAGCATGCTGGCAGCTGCTGCTGCTGGGGGCATGGGAAGAGATAATTAAGAAACAACTTATTTGACAGATACTCATTTCCCTTAACCCAAGCTTAGGAAGAGAATGTTTCTTTTGGCTCACAGGAAAAGGATTGTCCTTGGTTTAAGAAGCTCTTTGACAGGAGTAGTACTCTTCCATCAGCTAACTCCTCTAAGAAGAACCGATACAAAGGAGGTGATTATTAGTGATAATAGGCCAAAAGGAAAACACAAAATAAACTGCAAAATGAACATACCAAGTCTTCTGCTTGTTGCCTCCTCCTGCAAACAGATTAAAAAGCATAAGCAAGATAATATATTTATTTTTATCGTTTATTAGTCAAGTAGGACTGGATTGATAACATGCGGCAGGGGTTACCTTAATGTGCTATAGAGTGGACTGTCTCGTTCTGAATTCACCTCTCTTCCCATGCAAAACTAAGTGGAGTATTTCCCCTTCCAGTAGCTGTGATGGATCCTCCCTTTGAAACCATGATTTATATGAAGAAGTAATACCAACATAATGTTCAATGCATATTTTCTGTCAAAATCTGCTAAGGTACTTCAATGTTTGGAAGCAACAGAAGCCAGCATGTGACATTTTCACTTGCTACATAAGTTCGTGTCACACTGTGACTTCACACTAATGTGAGTTATTTTGGTTTTGGCTGCATGCCTGATTTGCACTGTTTTGCGTTATAAAGGCTCATCTTTTCAGGAAAGGCAGCCTATGTTATACAGTCAGGCAGTAGAGAGCTCAGGGGCGTAAAAAATAATAGCCTTCAGTACCTTCTTCACACAGTACACCCGAGCAAGAGGGACCCACACGCTACGGGAGTGTGCAGACCTGGCCTCCTCCTGCCTGAAGCACAGATTGGCAAGGCACAATGAAAGTCTTCCCTTAACCCAGAGCCAAGCTAGAAGGTTGTGTGCAGCCTGGGGATGCGTGAGTATGTCACGGGAAAATGGTGTGGATGAAGAGAGATGGACTGAATCAAGTAACAGGCAGCTGTAGGAGTGGCATTCTAGTCTGGTTTGTGTTATCTGAGCGCTCTACATTGAAAATGAAAAGTGCAGCTATTCAGTTAGTAACAGATCAACAATTTCTGCAACAAAGTGTTTCCCCACTACCCTAATGACCAAACTCTTCCTCCCAGCTAGTTTTCAGTATCCTGAGGCACTGAGGTTATTATGACATCTGCGCACCCTTGCTTGGAACTGCTGTTTGTGAATACCCCTGAGCCAGCAGCCTGGCAGGTCACACTAACCCTGCTCCTCACTCCGAAGGATTTGACCAGTAAGAAAAGGTTTTGCATGCACAGGGAAGCCTTTGATTGCCTGTATTCTTGGAAAGAAGAGAGCAATACGGAGTGCCCATGTTGGCCCCATATAGGGACTGTTCAGTCCCCAGCTGATCCACCTCATTTCAGCAGTCTTGCAGTGCTATTTTGTACGTGTTCTTTCCGAAATGTTGCCCAGCGCCTCTCAGCCAAGATGGCTTTCGTAGCACAGTACTGGAGGGATGAATTGCAAAGAGTCTTAGAAGAATGTAAGGAGTATTCCAAACCCAAAGGCTTAGAAAAGAAGGAGGTATTTTCTAAAAGAGTTACAGAGATTTTCCAAAAGGTTCCCTGGAAATAATATTAGGTCATGTTTTAGGCTTTTTCAGATTTACATTTTAACCAGAACAACACCTTTTACTACTACTTAACACTTTCAGGCATGTGCAAACACATAGCATGTGCACTGTGCAACATGTTTCTTCAACATATTTACAGGCTTGGAGGTAGTATTTTGAACTCTGCCTCTGCAGTGTTTGGCAATGACTGCGATGACACTTGCATGATGGGAAGAATTGTTGCCAAGTTGGGTAACTTCTGACAAGTATAAACACAGTTCTGCCTTCTGTAAACTAGATTTCAAACCATATTGCTGTTCTGGGGAAGAGACAGCCCTGATATTGAAGAATGTACAGTCTCTCTGATCAGCTGTTAAATCTCTCTGCTGGTTTGCATTGAGTAAGCCTATAAAGAACAAGTAGCAAGGGACAGTTGGATGGGATGGGTGCCGCAAGAGCTTAGCACTGGGTCTTGCTGTCTCTTTGTCGCAAATATAACCCAGATGTGTTGTTTTTAGGAGTTGTCATCACTGAAAGCTCTGTCTTAGCCATGTGAAATGAGTTTGCTGGGATCAGTCCAGGTTTGTCTGCTCAGTTTTTCACGGACTAATGCTTACATCCCACAGTGGCATTGCAGATGTTCTGAGTGGCGTATTTGTAGGTGAATTCAAGTGAAGCCAGAACTTAACTGTACAATGCACAATGAGCTTTCCTTTTGCTTTTGATAAAGAAATGTCCAGGTTACGGTTTGTGCATGCCGGTGGGTCAGCGTGTGAAGGAAGGTTTTTCTTGTGTTAAGTAAGCTGTGCTTCAGTGTTATGGTTTCCTCTAAAGCCAAATTCATGTCAGAATTACATCAGGGATAAAATCCTTGTCTGTAAAACCTGGACTATCAAGTGGACCAAATTCAGCCCTGAAGTAAGTGAACTCCCATCACGCTCGATGGGAAACGAACCTGGATTTAGCTCATTTGGTTTCACAGGCAGGGTTGGTTCAGAAAGAGCAGCACTTCTCTGACAGCCACAATTGGAAAAGTTGCAGCGTATCTTCTAGATCAAGGCAATCACATGATGGAGTTGTGCAGACTGCCAGGCTGGAGGCTGAGAAACTCGAGCCCTGGCTGAGCTCTGCCACTGATTTTTGGTTGACCAGCTCTTCCTTTGTCCTTCCATCTGGCATATTTGTATCATGGGTTTTTGAGAAATACCAAGTCTCTGATTATATGTTTGGACAATCTAATGCTGCAGTAGCCAGTATTATTTCAAGTTTTGTCACTGTAGTTGCATGGGGGTACATTAGAGCAAATGCCTTTCCTGCCTAGATAGATAGAGTGCTCTCTTAAAGTAGCTATTTTTACAAAAACTGACATCGTATTCATTTTTGCAACTCAAATCTGAGCTGCTGCAAAGTGAAGGTACACTCCATTGAGGAAGTAATGGCATTCAGGAGAAAACCCGTGCCAGTAAGATCTGAGAAAGAGGAGCAAAAGGGTGAGAGTAGTTCCTGTTCGCAAAAGGAAATCCTCTTCTGCAAATCTAGGTTGGTATGTCAGACTGGGAGCGGTTCTGACCGATGCTTTCCTCTGCTGGGCAGGCTGCTTTCTCTGGGGTCTGGTCTTTTCTATATTTAAATTATTCAAATGATGATTTTGCAAGAATGAAAGACCAGCTCTATGTGGAGCTGACTTGTGGGCCATCTAGCCCAACAATGTGTTGCCAGCTGTGACCACTACCACAGCTGATTAAAAGGAAATTGCAAGGACTAAGCCACCAATGATTTGCAATAGAATTTCCTTTTTCATTGAATCTCATCTTTAATGAATATTAGCTATACTTCTGAAGCTTTGTTATATTCCCTCCCCTTTCCAAATCCAAAAGCCCTCTGTGTAGGGCCTCATTATTATGTTAAGACTGTTACGTTATTATGTAAAACCCAAATTGTATTTTACTTACAGGAATCCTTTTCATAGTTTCCTTGTGAAGTTTATTGCCCAGGCTAACAGTGAAGCCATTAGAATGATTTTACTTCTGTCTGGTCTACATTTTGCCTACCAGCAGCCTTCTCCTTTGAAGGATATAACTGTTTTTTTCAAGTTAAAGAAAAAAATGTTCATGCTAAAATTTAGAAGAGTATGTTTGTGTACACTCATCCATCTATGTGACGCGAGTACCAAAAACCTCTAATCTAATTTTATTCCTAGGCCCACTTCATCATTTTTCTTTAAACTTGTTTTTTGATGTATAGCAGAGGTGATGATGGATGCCTGATTGATGTTGCAGCATTTTGCCTGCTCCCGAAGGCCACTTGCCTTATTTGTATGTGCGGCGTGTAGCAGAAGCTACACGATCGTTGTGTTTCTCAGGAAGCACAAGTGGAAGGTCAAAACGGGGTTCGCATGAGGCAGCATTAGCCTCCAGATAAAGCCATGCCTCCACGTGCTCCTATTCTCTGACACTCTGGCACCCATGATTATAAAAAAAAATAAATAGGCGGGACTGGGTGTGGGCAGAAAATAGACATGTCTCAAAAGAAGTTAGTCTGAGTCTGAACGTGTTATCAATGCACTTAGCAACTGCATGGCCCTCTTTTTGCTACCATGCTGTTAGGCAATACTGGCAGGACCTGGTTCCCTTGTACTCCCTCTTAAACATTCAATGCTAGGTTGCTGTGAACAGAAAAAGGCAAAAGGATGAACGCTTCTGCCCAAGGACAGGGCAGATCTCTCTAAATAATATCTCATTTTTAGCTTTGGCTGGTTTGTTTCGTAAGGAGCTGCCTAGTCTGGTGGCTTTTTCTTTCATTTTCTGCTGCGAATGAGAGGTGGGGTTCACTGAAAATGAGGCGTAGATGTTGTGACAATGCTGCTAGGAACTGAGTGAGTTGGAAGATGTCACTTGGCAGCCAGAGGTGCTCTGGCACATCTTTACTGCATATTGCTTTACCCCATGCTCCAGACCTTTGGACTGCTGCTGAGCTCAGGGGTGGGGAAGGGGATAGTGCATTTCCATGAGGATTGCAAGTGTTTCAGCAGTCATTAGGGAGAGACAGGAAAGGACTGCGATAATTGGCTTCTGACAGATTTGAACACAAGAACATGATTCAGCAGAGCAGAAGAGCCATACATACAGCGTCCACTTAGTTTTCATTCTCTTAATTTCATAGATAGCAGGTAAGACTGACAATGGAATTTGGACTAGAAATGCTATGTAATAGGTTGATAGCTGGAAACACCTGACTGTGTCTGTCGTAAGAGAATTAAATACACTCTGCTGATTCACTTCATTTCTTGCTGGTTCATCTGGCTTGGGCTAAAGGAAGTTGTGCACTTGAGAGGATCTGGGGAAAGGAGTAAGATTTCAGTAAGTTTGAGAGGATAGGAACATGTGCAGATGCACGGGTTATTTTTCCTTTGCATGTGTTGCTGTTTCAGAAGGCTGATTATTTAAGACAGAAAATGATACTGTATGTGCCTGACAAACTGCAGGGTATTTCTGCTGTGGCAGCGAGCCATGGCAGCATGGCTTCAGTCATGGACTGGGATTTCTATTCCTGATCCTATCAGTCTGCTTTTCAGACTCTCAGCGAGGGCTCCACATCCTTGTTTCTATCTGTAGTCAGAAATTACAAAGCAAGAGAAAATCCAACCAAATTGTCATGCATTGGCTCAGCAAACGATCCAGGTGTCGCTGGGAGAGGTGTTGCAGCTGTACTTCACTGATTTTAAAGGTCAGGCTGCATTTCCACGAATGCTTCTGTTTCCAGAGATGAGGAACTCAATTGTAAAGATCACTTCAGTCTGCACGGAGGTTTGGCGCAGGAGTTCTCAGAAGCCAAACCTGTTTGCTTTAACAAAATGTGATGAAGATGCAGAAGTGGGAGTTGTTAAGATAACAGCTGATGCAGTAAAACCATGTGTAACTGCACTTATGTATTGGCTTGACTCATGCCAACCATTTCTGCCTTCAATCTGTGGAAAGGGAGCAGCAGGGTTTCATATATGTAGCTAGGGAGAGTTTAGCCCAGCTAAGAAATTAAGAAATTACTTACTAATGCATCAGAAATGCTGCATCTTTCTTTTCAGTATTTTCCAGGGTTTGCAATGTTCCCTTTTAAAGATGGATGCGTCTTTTCCCTCCTTTTGTTTTAATTTTTCCACTTAGTTTGGCTGTGTTTTGTTTCTACCCTGACTAGTTTGCTTTCCACATTTCCTGTAAAACCAAGAGGGACGTGATTGTTTTTGTCTAACAACTTAAACTTGAGCAGATTATTCCACTGCCAACATTTCCTGGTTGGTGTGCAATGGAAATCTACCCATGGACTCATGTTGATGAGGTTGTGGAAACAATGTTTGGCTAGGGAATGCCAGCCCCATGACTGGCATAGAAAGGACAGCACGTGCTTCAGGAATACTTTAAGGCAGTATTTGGAACTTTGAAGCCAGTGGATACAGAAAGGGAGAATGGCGGAGAGGAACTAGTTGAGCTTCTGTTTTTAATGCACGTTTTATTGTTTCCAGTGGTCGAGTGCACACCGTGACTTGCTTCGGGCAGGCTGGGGGGACTGTGGCATGAGCATCTCTCCTGGGAAGTTAGTGCAAAGAGGCTGCAGTGGAGTCACATGTCAGTAGCGGGGTTCCCTCAGCGTATTCCCTGCACTTCACAGAGGCAGGACGGATGGGGTGGCCTCTGACTCCCTTTGGCACTGGAGGGCAGATCCAGCTCCCTGGTGCTTTCCCCACCTGCTGTGTCTGGTGCATGAGGTGAGGAGAAGGGGAAAGGGTGCTGGGCCAGACTGCAGATACGGGGGGAGACTGAGGTCCAGCGGCAACAGAACATGAGGAAAAAGCTGATGCTGTGAGTCTTGCGTCCGAAGCACAGTCCGCCTTTCATGGACTCATCTTTCAACGCTCCCATGAGCAGAATTTTACTTTGGGGCCAACCTGAAGCCTGCTGTGACCAAGCTGCCAAACTTCCACTCACATTCCATCTCCTTTCCCCTAGATTGTAATGGTTTTCTATGGCACACAGAAGCAATACAATAATAATTTCTGAGTTTTTCTGCATCATTAAAGAATGTTCCTTAAGCCCTTGATAACTTGGGGTCTGCCGCTGCTCGTCAGTGTGCGGTAGAAACCAGGCCCACACTGATGATTATTTTGGTGTTAACTCTCCCAGTATCTGAAGGGCTTTTCTTTTTGTTAAAGGTTTTTGTGTCATCTTTGAAAAAAATGGTCAAGAGTTTGTCTGGTCTTCTTGGGGAGAATTTCTGTGAATAGGAAATGAATTAATACATTTGGGTTTTACCAAAGACTTCTACATCGAGTCACTTTAAAATATATTTAAAATGTTTATTTAAAATCCAAGTCAAATAATTTTTAACAAACTGTCTCAAGATAGAAGAAACTGACTTTTTGGAGTAACTGTATTGTTTATTCTTTGTATTGCAGTAGCACCTAGAGAACCCTATTGTGCTAGATGCGGAACAAACACGTAACAGAGATGGTCCCTGCCCATATGAGCTTACAGCCTCCGGCTTAGCCTCTGCGTCGCCCTGCTGGGGATTAACCAGGCTTTCTTTCTTGTTACATGCTTCTGCCATTTTAGCTGGGCTCTCTTGGGACAATGAGGTCAAACCTGCATCATTACCCCCAACAGAGAAAAGATCAAGTAGGAGGCAAGTTTCAGAGAGCTGAACAACTTGCCCTTTCCCGCTGTACATTTCTCAAACTGATCTTTCACATGCCGTAGATACCAAGCCTGTGGCTGAGCCATGTGGGCTTCCTGAGATCACTGCTGCTCCTTGAAGAGCCATGGTTTCCTTGTTCCCAGTGTCCTCAGGCAGATAGAGGTGTTTGGATAAAAGGAAGCCTTTTCAGTGGTTTATGGTTTATATTATTTAAAAAAAAAAAAGTTTTCTTTTTTGTTTTGCCTTCTAAGTTTTCATTCTCATTCAGTACCTTCCCACAGTTGCTGCCATTTGGGGGCAGCAAGGGGGAAGGATATAGTAAAAAGCAAACCTGACATCACACATGCACGCTGTCAATCATCAAAGTATCAAAACCAAAGCTTGCAAGAGCACAAACTTGTATAAATGAGAAGGGGAAAAAAAAAAAAAAGGACACCTATTAAGCACATCAGGTCATTTTGTCCCTTTGGGCAGCTTTAAGTTAGCGTGGAAGAAACTCCACCTATTTTTTGAGCTTGTCTCCTGGGTCACCATCCCATCCTTTTCCACCTCCTCTCTCAACCCTCAGGTATAGCTGGGATTTGTCTCTTCTAATTTAGAGAGCCTTAGAGAGACAGTCCCAGAGAGGGATAAATGAGGAATCCTTAACATTGATTCATGCTTGATCAAGTTATGGGGCCTTAAGAGCAAAAGAAGCCAAAAGATAATTTCCCTAGATCTGTCTGTTCCCTTCTCTACTCTCACTCAGTGGCATGGACTGGCTCCTGCAGGCTAGGAAGGTGATGGGATCATGCAAATGCAGAGGAAAGGGTAACTTCTCTGACTATGCTTATTTTTGGGCAGATCCCATCTGCTGTTTATCCCTCCCTTCTGCGGAAAAGCACAAGGGAGAGCCATTGTGCTTCATTTGCAGGGGTGTGAAAGGGATGGGGCGCAAGAACTGACCGCAGAGCAAAAATCCTAATTAAGGATAACAAACGTGCAAGTCGGAGAAAGGGAGAGGAGAGGTCTGGACCTTGGCAAACAGGAAAGTTGAATCGTGGTTTCCAGTGTGTGCTAGAGCCTCGCTCTGATTGAAGCCACATGGCTTGTGAATAACGCTGGCAGAAGCAGAGCAACTGGCAGTTTGGCATTGTGTTAGCAGAGAGGAAGGACAGCTCTTTCTACTGAGGTGCTTCTAACTTGTTACCCCCTTCCCCCCCTCCCCCCCAATAAATAAATAAATATCCTGAAGCTATGTGTGTTTGGTGCAGCTCAGCAGAGCTGTCTCTGAAACCCTGGTCAAGGAGACCTTGTTCTTGCCCCATGTCTCGCAAGGCAAGGGCAATGTCAGGGAACAGCACTTTCAAAACACGAGCCAAATGCAGAGTGCTCTGAAACCAAATCCCTCTGCCTGCAAATAGGAAAGTTGGGTTTCTGATTACTTGTTTCTAAATGTTTTGCCACAAACTTGCTTTGGAGATGGGGAAGATGGAAAAAAAATGGGGTGAGTGCTCCCTGGCCCAAGCTCAAAATCCAGAATCTCTGCTTAGAGCTCTCAAGGAGGAAGGGCTTCGTCAGAGAAGGCTCCTGTCCACAACCTGTGATGCAGCATGCATCTCTGGGAGATGCACAAGCTGCTGCCAATATGCTTTGAGGTTACGATACCCAGCCCCCTAAAGCCAAGGAAAAAAAAAAATAAAATTCTTTACCTCTGTAGAGGTGGGTCTAGATACAGTCATCTGAGTCCCACATACCCCAGAAGTCTGGGGGAGTTTGGATGTAGACTTCTGTGACCTGTTACAGGGAAAGGCTCAAACAGGTACTATTTGGATGTGAATCCAAACCCAAATTCCCACAGATTTTTGGATGCGAGTTGGCTGGGAGCCTCTATTCTATCTCTAATTCCACAAAAGAAAAAGAAACAACAAAAAAAAAAAAGGAAAAGGTGCTTTTAAAATACCATGAGGAGAGAAACTGCCATGGAAATAAATAGCGAAAATAACAATGTTAACATTTCTGGTGTCACAGCAACTCTGAAATTCAAGTAGTGTGCACATGCCTACAGCACTTTCTCACAGCCACTGTCGGCGCGGCCTGAGGTTCAGAGCTCAGATTGTGTCCCGTTGTTCACTGAAACAACCAACTCCTCCCTGGTGCTGGAATGGATTTAGAGAGAAGGGGAGAGGAAAGATGGATGCAGTCTCTGCTGATAACCAGGTCTTTACTGTGCCTACCTGATGCCGCGCTTTAGTGGGACAAAGACACAAAGTTCTCTTGTTTCTGTCCCTGTCTGTCACGCCTGAGATAAAATGGCCATGCTTCAGAGTTGGAAAGGGTATTGCTTCAAATAGTCCCCCATCCGCCTAGGTAGAGGGAGCTGGTCCACGTCGGCTGTGGACTTGTTAATCCGTAGCCGGCACAGGTGCTGCAGACTGGGGATGTTGTCTTTGCGGCTGAGCGGCCGGATGAGTTTCAAGTGTACTGCAGCTGCTGCCATCTCTTTCTGCATGGGAGGTAGAGGAGACGGAGGTGGGTAAGGAGCCTCATTCTTGCTTTCCATTGTGCAGGACGTGACATAGTGCTGGATGAGACTGACCACATCTGGGAAGGCCAGGATGCGAGGTTTGGACAAGTAGTTGGAGTCCAGCCGGAACTTGCTGTCAGTGTATTCGATGCGTACGTTAGTGGGACCTCGATTTGTCTTGACAGAGAGTGTGAACAGGTAGCTGGGGTGGGTGCTGTCCCGTACCAGGAAGGTGCCCTCGGGCATCTTTTGGAGATGCTGCTTGGCCTCACTGGCAGTGATGGACCCCCAGTACCAACCTGGAAAAGCACCCCAGAAAGAACTTGTTAGGGAAAGAACATATTAAAGGACTGGCAATGTATTTAGAGAAGCCTACTGAGTTTAGGGCTTGGGAAGTATCTAGGGTTTCCTACCTATGCTTGTCATTGCTGTGCTGGGGCTCGGGATGGGGATGACTACTTTTGCAGCTACTGCAGTTTACACAGAAAGAAGAGCCTTTTTGCAATTCTTTCTCCTGATTCAGTTATAAAAGACAAAGCTTTTGTGTACACTAGTAATAAATTACTTCATGATAAAAGTTTGTAGAGACTGGAAATACACTTGCTGCATCCACAAGAGTCAGCCATGGCTGTGACAGGACCTGGTTCCTATCTGACGTGGGATCAGGAGATTCTCCCTGGAGCTCAGATTGCGGAGTTGGCTCCTTGCTCCCTGCCCTTTGACTTTGTGAGCTGAGCCTTACCAGATTCTCGCAGGTAGGAGAAGGTTTTTGCAATGCAGAGAAGGTCTTCTTCAGGGTCTCGTGTCTGAGGTGGGTTGCTGTCTGGAACCGGTGCTGCAAAGGCAGGTGCAGACTCCTCCTGGAAGGCTGTAACTGGGAGAGGCTGCATGGTCGGCTCTGACAAATCCACCGCAATGCCCCTGAGTGACAGTCTCCTGATCTTCTCCTCCGCCAGCAAAGGATGAGGTCTGAAATGAAGGGCGTACTCTGCTATTTTTCCTTGCCTTGAAATAGGTTGCAGTGTCTGTTCAGCGCATGCTACATTGTACTACACCACGTTATATTATATAAAATCTGATTATGTTTCAAACAGAGAGAAACAAGTGGGGGAAAATTACACAGCTAAAGATGAGCCCTTAGAAACAGAGAGAGAGAGAGTTGGCCTCTTTCACCTTGTAAAAGTTGGACTATCTTGCAATTTAGGTCGATTTGAAACCTGGTATTGATGTTGCCTTTTAATATGTAGTTTCAGAGGCAATAAAGTTCATAGTGGCATTACAGCTTCACGTACATCATTACAATGCTGGAGCATTTCTTTTTCTGCCAGTGGGTTTGTTAGTCATTTACTGTAATATAATTAGAAGCAGAATGGGGAGTAGCTTGGGTTTTGTCCTACCTGCTTTCTGCTCAAGGTTGACCTGATCCTAAATGTGTCTGTTAGAACTCAGGCTGAGCTAATCTTGTAGTAGAATAATGGGAATTCTTGTTTTAGCCAAGCCTGTGCACTACACAAACCCTAGCGTTCAACAGCATGACGGAGATCTCAGTGCGACTGTAATCCCTGCAGGATTACAGCAGCTGGAGGTTCTGCCATGACTGGGCTGCTATGAAGATTAATCCCCCTGTGGCCTAAAGAGAGCGTTAGTGTTGCCATTCAGCATCTAAGTGCAGTTTCACAAAACCTGGAGCTCTCATGGGCCATGGGTGCTCCTTCTCTGCAGCATGGAGACTCCTAAAGGAAGGCAGAGCTCCAGGGGGAGGATGGATGTTGGGGGCCGAGGAAGTCTTCATTCCCAGGCAATCTCCTAAGCAAAACCATTAGTTTCTGTCTTTTCGTGTAGGCTCTTTGCCTTTGTGTGCCCTGTACTGCTGCATGTCCTGTGTTACATCACCCACACGCACTCACTTGCTTGAGACGTCCTCTCAGACACTTAACATAAAAGATGGCTGAGTTTCCAGAGAAACACAACACAGTCCTCAATGTGAGACTGTCACAGCACCATTGGAACGGATGGTGATTGCAAAGGCAGCAGCCACCTCCTCCCACATCACTGAAGAGAGAAGCGAAAGGAGACTCTGAAGCCAAGCACTTCCCTTCCAATCTTCCCCCTGCTCTGTGCTTTACGTGACCAGTCACACTTCAGGTACATACATAAAGGCGTTGTAAACTGATCTGCACCTGATCATAGCTGCACTTCACCTTCTCAAACTGCCGAGTCTCAGGTACGGGATGGGGAGCAGGAAGAGGGGATTTGGGGGAAAAGTAGATTAGAGATAACCTGAAAATGACTTCACAGTGATTTGAGAGTGAAAGCCACGATCAGTTCCATGACTCTGCATTTCTAATAAAACCACGTAGGCTTGGAGTAAGGTTTTTGTAAAACCACTGGTAAAATTTAATCTACAGAGAGACACTTCTTGCCCATGCAATACATGGCAAAACCCCACTATTCTCCTGGTATTTAGAAAAGAACATTCTTCCTTTTTCCATATGTCAAACCACATTTCAGAAGCAGGATATCCACTTTGCATTCATGGCGTATGATCCTCATTACTTAATTTTCATTCACGGGTAGAAAGCCAAACCTAATAAAATTGCTGGCCCTTATCTTCACCAGGCACCCTTGATCAGAGGGACTACATTTTCAGTGGCTTTCTCAGGACAGTGGATCTGAATATACTTTTATATCCGGAGGTCACTGTTAGGAAACCTCTGAGTTCTCTGTTAAATCCCACCTGAGCTACATTTATAGGTGTTGAGGGCTGCCTTTTTAAAGGTATTTGGATGCCTCCCTCTTAATGTCATGGTCTTCACAAATGTCTAGCTACCTGCCTTCTTGGGGGAAGGAGATTCCTGATTCTCCATTTCCCCTCTTTTTGAGCAAGGGGGACTATAAACCAGATCCTTCACTGTACTGCACCTAATATAATAGTTTGCGCTGTGCCAACAGCCGGACTGTTGGCAGAACATACTCTCTCAGGTGCGTTCTTATACACTGAGCTGAAAATGACTGTGACCAATGTGAAGTACAATCAGTCCTGCACCACTCACTGCCCACTCGCTCTCCAGAACTTGAACACTGCAGTCCAAATTCCAAATCTCTCTGAACCTACTTTCTCCTGGAAAATTTTTCTGGCCTTCCCTTTGGGAAAGGTTTTGAACACAAAGAACACTTTTTTTTTTCCTCTTTTTATACACCTACTTTGGAGAGGAAATTAGGAATTGGCTAAGAGGCTGGGAAGGAAGGGAGAGATGGCAAAGCTATGTGGGGAAGCATACTCCTGTTTCATTGTAGGAAGTAATTTCAAGGGCTGTACCAGTTCACAGTCCGGTCCTCCAAAAGACACATCAATTATGTGAATTTGTCAGTAGGTCTCTTTTATAGAGCCACTGTGGGTCTCTCTGAAGCAGAGCCCATGTGCTTGAGATGAGGTTTCCCACTGTGCTCGCTCTCTGCTGCCTTACACCTTCTGCCACCTGAAGCTGAAGGAGCCCAAGCCCCTTGCAGTCACTGCAGATTCTTCCACTGCAGCCAGAGAAGGGCCATGCTTATACTCTTCCTATTTTCCTTCTGTATACTTGCCTTACACCCCCTCTTCCCCTACAAGAAGTCCTAGGGCAGCTAGGATTAGAAATTCTCATAGACTGGGAGGTGCTGTTGTCCTAAATAACTTTGTATAGAGGTTGAAGAAAAAAGAGCTGCTGCTGTGACCAGAGCAGCTCCAAGCACAGGAAAGGGAGAGCAGAAGGATCAGCGCGGAATGGCAGAGTACAGCTTTTAATGCAAGTACATTTGCAAAAAGGATAAGAAGAGTTTGCTGGGATAAGGACATGTTGAAAGAGGCATGCTGACATGAAAATGTCAGCCCTTTAATGGGGCAAAGTAAGCATTTGAAAATAATTAGTGTTTGTAAAAAGGAAAGTAGAGGAGAGACATGTGGAAGATCAGGACCGAACCGAGTAAAGTGTTTGTACAACAGCTGTGATGAGGAAGGAAACAAATACATAAAATTTGGCATGTCTAGCTGGTAGCCTGTTTGGACTCTCAAGAGAAACAGCAAATGAACTTCCCTGTGCTTTGGCAATTAGTGTTTCAAAAAGCCTCGAAAAGCCAAGAAAGTTCAAGAGAATCAGATATGCGTTATATCATTTAGTGTTAGCTTTGCAGTTACTTTGCTGATAAGCTAAACTCTGTAACGCAGGACAAGTAGCACAAGTAAAAGTGTGTCAAGCTGCTCTCCCTTCCATCAGCCATGTCCCAAGACTCCCATGGGAGCTTGGTCTGAATAGAAGGGAGAGTATAGAGTCAAGGATGTGTGAAATCCTAGAGGGCAATGAAAACTGAGCAATAAATGGTCATAAAAAAATATATTAAGAGAGAACCATCTACACATCTGGCTACATAACAAGTTCTTAGTGGGTGAAGGGAAGCAGTAGCTCTGGTATGTTAACCCTGGAGAAAAGCTTCAGATAAAAGCCTATGTTGAACAATGAATCCCCTTTGCCGTGGCTACAAGAACTGCAGCGGTAGAGTGAAAATGAGAGTGAAAACAAACCCACTTGAATAGTAGGAAAGTATTGGTAAGCATGAGCTCTGCTTGTCTGTGGAACAGATTTGGGGGGAAAATGGCAGAAAAATCCCCGTGCTTTAATCTTTCAAAGCAGACAAGGCAGACGCATTGCCTCCGAGGAAAATCCACCGAGGGCAGGAGGGATGGGTAGTGGTGACATTACGGCTCGGGCTGAAACAAATGCTGACACTTTCCAAATACGCAGCGTGTGTAAAAATGCTGGATGATTCCTGCAGACCAGGTATTTATGCGCGTTGATGACCTGAATTGATCATACAGACGCTGAAGTGCCAACGCACCAGTACCAGAGAAGGGACTTGGGTGTTACCGGTTGTGCTGAACAAAGTTGGTGTAACTGTGTATGTGCCCCCTATCGCCTTCATTCTACAGAACGCTGCGTGTGGGTAGGTCTCTGCGTAGGTACATGCATTTCATCTTACCCATAAAAGCAACAGAAAGAGGGAATTCTGTGTTTAGCATATTTACTTAGAAATAGGCAAAAACGCCTGAAACCTGGGGAAGTTTTTCCCTGTGAGCAGGTTGTTTCCACCGGGCCACTAGAGAACATCTACGGTCTCGGGTTTGGGTCCCCGCTGGTGCTGCACACACCCCACTGAACAACACGCTCCGAGGTTCTACTAATTGTTGCTCCCCCAAAGACTTTGAATACCATGTAGTTTTTCAGCAATAGAAAACGTGGAAATCAGGAATACGTTACGGTCCTATGACTTCGGCCGCGGAACCCAAGGAGCAGACACACCGAACAGACACGCACGACTTAGCGCTCGGCCGGCGTAAGTCATTCCCGTTCCGTTACAACCGCACACGGCACCTCGCACGGGCTGGAAACCTGTCCCAGAGAGCCTCGCTAATTACAGTTGTCAAACCACGGCTTTTAAAAGAAGGCTGCAAAGTTATCTTACCCCTGAACACAGAGGATCATGTCACTCCTGGACCAAGGGAAAAGCATTAAGTCTTCAAGGTGGGGAACGCGTTCTCCTCTTCTCTTTTTATCTTCTCGTCGCCTTTTTCTTTGCCTCCCAGAAGGAGCAAGCCGGTTTCAGCCTCCAGAGAGGGGTTCGGGGTACGAGAAGGCCGGGGAGCCCCGGCGGAGCCTCCCCGCGGCCGGCCGCGTTCCGGGCTGCCCCGGGCCGGCCAACGCGCTCCGCTCGGCCCCGAGAGCGGCGGCGAACGGGGCGTTAAAACGACCAGAGAAAGGGGAAACTATGTCTATTAAAAGAGGAGGTAATCTTCCTTCAGAGCAATCCTTTGGAAAAAAAAAAAAAAGGCAGGGCGCTCTGAAATAATGATCAATAGAGACCAATCAATAACGCCTCCCCGAGCGCGGGGGAGCCGGCGGGGCAGCAGCCTGCTTCTCACCGGCGCCGGCGGCAGCGCAGCCGCGAGGGGGAGGAAAGGGGACAAAAAAACCCCGGCCTACTCAGTAATCTTTTGTTTGCCCCTTTTAATCTGTTCCAGGAAGTGAGGGATTCCTGGAATCGCATTGTGTTCGCATCACTCTTCCGATAGCGGCCGCGCGGGGGGAAGGAGGTATAAATAGATGTGTCCGTAACGGCCGCGCTGATGTCAGCGCCGGGGAGGGACGGAGCGGAGCGGAGCGGAGGGAGGGGACGGGACGGGACGGGACGGGACGGGACGGAGGGG
>VZTV01017454.1:17925-44836 GCA_013400875.1 Anhinga rufa | reverse complement strand
CGCGCGCGCCCCCCTCCCTCCCCGGCGGCGTCCCGCGGCGCTGCGCCCGTGAGCCCGGGCCTCCCGGGAGAGGCCGCGCCGCCGCCATCTTGTCCTGCGCCGGTGGGCCGCTGTCAAGTTAAACTGCGTGACCCGGGGGGAAATAACTTGTTGCTTTCAGGGTTATTGAACCTTTAATTTTTTTATTTTTTTTTTATAACAAAAGCTTGCTCGTGCCCTTCCTGCCACGAGTTGGTGCCTCTTCACATGCCAGAGTATAAGGGAACGTGAGAGCGGGTCATCTGTTACCTCCACTGAAGTAGATTGAATATTTAAAAATACCAGTAATCACGGTGCTGTTCAGAACCGAGGTGGACGGGGCCGCGAGGGGAGGATGGAGCTGAGGAGGAGGTTCTCACAGGCAGCACCTGAGCCTGAGAGCAGGAAGCTCCCGCCCGGCTCCTGACTCAGCCTCCAACTCCCCGCTGTTTCACTACGCAGCCCGTTAGCCTTCTGCATGCTGCCGTTCATCCTTGTTACTGCGCGACGGTCAGCGCAGAAATGAGCGCCACTGATAACCCTGAGCCATTCAAAGGGAGAGGCGCTGAGCGTCCTGAGGGATGGGCATGTCATCATGCCTGCGCCCCCAGCCAGCGGGCTCCTGACCCTAAGAGACTTCAGCTGACGCTTCATCTGAACACGTGTACGGTCACAGAGAGGCGAAGGGATGGCAGGGCAGGGAGGGGGTTCCATCCTCACCCTTTCTCTGCGCAGGAAGCACAACAGTCAAAGGATATTCGAAGCCTTACCTTTGCAGTTCTGGCGCAGGGGGACGCCCGCATGCATGTGCTTCTTCAGATCTAAATTCGGCATTATTTAAAACCTCTTATTATGTTGTTGGTGCAGCAGCACCATGGATTTGAACAGAGCCGGACTAGAGAGTAGGAAGTGCCTGCAAGCTGTAGTGAACCTGCACATTCAGAAGAGATTTCATCTTCAGCCTTGGAGGGGTCGCTGCCATCACAGCTGTGGTGTGCGCTGAGGCAGGAGCACTGCAGCCCGGCGCAGACACTGAGCAGCTAGCTTTACGTGTTTTTTTTACTTAGAATTTGGCTCCATCTAGTGATCTTCTGGAAAAGTCTTTGTGTACTGTTGTTGAGTAGCCATTTGTACCTCCGGAGCTGGAAAGCAAGGCTAAGAACCGTCCGGTGGAAGCGTCATGTGCGGAGAAGGGTCTCATGGCAGCTCTGCATTCCTGTTCTGTGGGAGCAGCGTAGGTGCTCACACCAGCGCAGACACCACATCACTCAGCACGCACTGCATTCTGATGCCGTGGGTTTCCACCTGCAATCGCTAGATCCGCGCCGCTCTTGTCATGAGTCCTACAGGACTCTGAAAGATGACCATTAAATTGAAGAATCTAAAGTATATGAGAATTAATGACAGGAGCTTTCATTTTCATTGGAAGCTTTTTCAGGGGTCCACCTCTAAAAAGTATTCAGGCCAATGCCTGGGCTATTTTACCTAGAAAATTAGTGATCAGTTTTAAGTCAGGAGGGTTCAGCGTACTCCATCACTCTACCTGAACATTTTGCCCCTCCTTGCCATTCCTCACGCACATGGTAATGCCCTAAGTAGGAAACAGAACAGTGTGCCCAGTTTGCCAACACCCCAGGCCTCGTGCAGTCGGTTACCAGTGCACAGTCAATATCAATTGCTGACATACCAACGAATTAGTTGTTTAAACGCAGTTTATACTGATATAAACGGCTCTCCAGGGTTCAGTGTTGAAGAATTAGGACATTGCAGAGACAGCTGCAAGAAATATTGTTGAGCGATATTGTTGAGTGATAGGCGTTAGTTATGAAAGGTACCAAAGAAAAGTACTGACAATAAAGTCAGAGGTAGAAAACCCAGCAACAGTGAGCCAGTCGGTCCCTTAGGAAATTCATCAACACAACAGCACCATCTACTGATAAACATGTTTGAGAAGCCAGGCAGCCAGCCTCGAGGTGGTCCCCTTTCCACTGAGGGTAGGTTACACGGCTTCAGCTGCACAGTTGGACATCTCCATGATCTTGTAGAGTTGCTGTAAATGTAAAATGACATTCAAAATCGTAACTCTTGTGAGAGGTCTGTGTGTCTGGAGACTAGATTTACCTTCACTATAAGCTCGTATATGAAAGACCGAAAGCAAGCTGCCCCTCTGGCTGCTGTGCAGCCATAAGGCCATCTCTGACCCTTACTCTGTGTTGTAATGTAAGGATTAGTGTGCAACCGAACAAACATTAAAAATAATAAGCATCTATTCCTTGGTTAGATGGGCCATCTCGTTATTTGAGTAGGGCACACCAGTTCCTGTGATCAACAACACACCAGAGGGTGATGAACTTACTGTTGTGGTTTTGATTTCCCAACCTGGTGTGGAGCAATGGAGGAATCTCCAGGGTGTGGGTCAGCTGCAGCATGGCTGCAGGGACATCGGAGCTCCATGCAGAAGTGGGATGTGCAGGGCAGCAATGGGCTTCATTTCAGGCTACAAAGAAATACCTTGGTGTTACTGTAAGGAACTCATAATATTCGTTGTCACCAGGCTCACTGGCATGGGGTGACCTAGAAGATGATGGCAGTGTGGCGTCTGTTACAAACTTTTCTGCTTGTATCAAATGCTGTGTTTCTGCAAAAATTGTATTCCTGAGTGGCCTGGAAGGCCACCCCAGGACCTTCAGACAATGTTGCCATACCCATTAGTTGCAGGATCTCTTTCAATGATAGAGAGAGATTAATTTCTTGTGCTCTACTGCAGCAGAAAATGAAGCACCATCTTCTGTGGACAGGTTGGAAGAGTTATGATGCTTTTGATTTATGATATTTCTATGAAAAAACGTTTCTTTTTTTTACTCTCTGCTGAAATGGAAATGTCCAACCGGTATCTCTCGGATTCACTCTGTAAATAAGCTGTGTCCCAGAGCTCCTTCTGCTCTAAGATCCCCGGACAGCAATGCTTAGTGGAAGAGCAGGATGGAGCCTCCCAAAACCTTCTCTATGACCAAGACAAGGTATCTGTAATAAGGTGCCTGAGTCCAGGATTATAAAATCAACTGTCCTACCCTTTTCTGTATTTCTGTATAAAAATGCCTGCTGAGTACGTGCTAACAGGGAGGAAGTAGTCTTGAGGAACCATCAGGTACTGGGACACGCTCTCCAGATTGTGAGACTGGTGCTCATGAGACTTCCCTTTCCTTCACTAGTGACTGGTTCATAGCTATAACTTGTAATTTCTCCTAGAAACCATCTTGTAATCCCAGGTCAGGGCAGAGGGTGTTGAGAATAAAAGAGTTGTTCTAATTTGGTGGTCACAAAGCATCAGGTAAACAGCATTGCCTATGAAAGAGCTCTATAAACCTGTTTTTTCTTCCTCAGCAATGGAGAGAAAAGAGCCAGGCTGTTTGCTGATGAGCTTTCCTAGTTGTATGGGTAAGAGAAACCATTTCCATTTCTGGTTTTGGGCTTTTCTTTTTTCTTCCTTCTTTTTTTTTTCCTTTTTGATAAGTCTGAGACAGACACTGCCAGAGCAGAACTGAAAGACAGGCAAAAAAACGTGTAGAGTCTCTGTTTCAGTCCACTGTGTACATGACAGACTAAACTAAAGATCCTTCTTTTCTTCTCCTTCATATCACAATATTGTTCTGCAGAGCTGCCCTTTCTTTCTTTTAATATCACAGACGCCATTTTGGAAGAACTTCCTGGGGGATTTAATAAGGCGGTTGTAACCACCCAGCCAGACAAAGCTGTGTCCTCCCGTCAACCTGACAATCAAAAAAGAGGGTTTTCTCTTTGGTAACATCTATATAATGCACCCCAGAGAGTGGATTTCTCATAACACCAGAAAAAATACATAGCTGTTACTCAGAGGAAGCAATGCTTCAGAAAAAACATGTCACTATATTTTCAGCTGATGGTTATATTTTCTTTACTGTAGCTAATACTGATTTCCACAAGACATTGCTATCAGAGGACTAACCTCTGTGCAAATCACTTTGTATATAAATAAACTCAGGTAACTGTAGCATTTGGGTAGGTATCACTCCTCCAAAATGTGCCATCCCTCAAAGAACATTTGATGACATCACCTTTCCTGGCTCTCCAGATGACAGCAAACTCAGATATTTAATTTCATTTTTGTTAAGAAATGAGATATTTGAAAGTCTGAAATGTCTTTGATCCCAGATGTTACTGTTATTGAATTGCTACAGCATGGCAAAAAGGCAGTGAAAATACCCAGTGGGATAGCAAAATTAACCTTCTGTATTCAAAAAGCAGTGCTCTCTGCACGTAAACCAGGTATCTGTGAAATCCAAGACATGACAAAAGCAGGAACAGCATATCCGAACTGTGTGCTGGCTAAAATATGGTGCTTCACAGAATTAACACTCTAGCTTAGAGAGATGGGGCTGCTGCCGCAAAGCTTATTGCAAGATTAGGGCCTTATTGTTTGGTTATTTTCTCCTATAAGCTACTCTTCTAGTTTGGAGCAAGGCAGGCATAGCTGAGCTACTAAATTCTCTCTTGAAATAAGTTGTTTTGTGTTGTTGCTGTTGGGGATTTTTGGTAAAAACAGGATTAATATTTAATTTACAGTTTTAGGGATTTTTATGAGGATGAAAGAACTTTTGCCGTAGTGGGCTCTTATCCTGTAATAGTACTATTTTTTAAAAAAAAACTTCAAAAAGCAAACATCAATAAATAAATAAAAACATCTTTTTCGATGAAAAACGTCCCCTTGCACAATAAGCTGCAGTGGGCCTGTCAGCATGTCCTCCATCAGTATCTCCAAAGGATGCTAACGCGGCTCGACCTGCCACGAGCACAAAGAGAAGCCGCAGGATCTGTGGTGTAAGTTTTTGATCCTATGAGATGTCATTTCCAGGGAGATCTAAAACTGGCATTTGACGGCAGACGATGTAAGAAATGCTCCCAGAACCAGACAGGGCTACAGCTGCAGCCAAGGGGACTGCACTGCGCTTGCTCGCCTTTAGGGTGTCAGAGGTGTTGGGGCTAAATGGTTAACCTGGTTGTTAACTCCAAGATGTGCACCTAGACCTGCCATGCTTGTCCCTCCCCCAGAGCTTGCCAGAGAAATTATAAAACCTTAAGTAGCTTAAGAGAAGGATATTGCACAAATGACATTCTTGGCTCTGTACAAACTGCATGTGGAATGCAAAGGCCGGGATTTACAAGTGCGGGAACTTCAGACTGGGTACCCAACACGCGTTTGCAGGTACGGTCGCCTAAGACACCACACCAGGTCACTAGAGAAGGGTCGTTTCGCTAGTGCAGCACCCAGACCAGGCTGCTTTGGGGCTGCCCAGCACGGTCGGAATAGCACTGAAAAGCAAGCATCAGCTAAGCAAAATCAGGAGAGATGTCCAGTGGAAGAGTTCAGTACAAGAGCACGGGATACTTTTGGCTGTTACTCACAGTATTAGATTGCCACCTTGCTACTTGTGAAAACACTCTGTTGCAAAGACTTTTAGATATTGGGAAATACTGTCTTTGTCACTGGTTTTAAAGATTTTCTGCACATGATATTCGTGTTTTGCCTGGTGTAGAGATACGCTTGTGCTTGGACAGCCTATCTAAGACAAAAAATGAACACAAAAAGCCAGGGAATGTATTTGCTTTTTGTTCCCCAGCGGTGGTTGTCCTTATGTACGGTGAGGCTGTTTGATACTTAGGCTGGTGCCGGAAAGGCTTTCTCTGAGTTTATGGTGGGTGAAATTAGCAGAAGGTTGGGTAAGGCCTTATTAACCATGGCTCACGCTGGATTTTTAAGGTCTTTGCCCTGTTTAAACTTATTACTGGTTGCTGGTGAAATGGGGAACTTTGCTAAGAGCATATATAGACAACATTGAGTAGCGTACCCAAACAAGCATAACTTTCAGTAAGGTATGGTTTCAAGCAGTGACTTGAAAAATGTCTTTTGTATCCTACCAGTTGAACTCTTCTCAGTGGCAGACTGTTCGTAACTGAGACCTGGAAAACCAACTCACTTTACACAGAAGAATCCTGTCTTATTCCCTCATCTTTCCTCCTTTCTTTCCACGCAAAGCTTATTTTGTAGAAGCTCATTCTTGTAATAGTTAGAAAGAGTCATAATTTCTTAATGAAATTCCTTGCTTCTGACACACTCTGTAAAAAATAGCAACCCCTTCAGTAGACATCTGTTTGGGATTTTTGCAATGTTTAATATTTCCCAGAATAGGGCCATAAATTGCCTTCTGCTAGCTTTAATGTGCTAGCCGTTGTAACTTCTGCTTGCTTTGGTCAGCCATAGACTTTTGTGTAAGAGTTATGTGGAAGGATCAGAAGGGGAATAGGAGCTACAAATCGGTGTGAGCGAATATATTTCTCAAATTATAAAATACAGAAGAGAGCCGAGAGATTTCGAAGTTTTCTGAAGGGTCTGTTCCCCAGTGACTGAGAGCTGGGAGGAGGACTACGGTTACCTGTTGCAAAGAGAAGGAAATTACCATCCAGGACAAATAAAACGGCAAATACAGGCAGAAGCCATGGGAAGGAAAATAAGAGCAAGCTGCTGGCTACAGAACAGTGTTACTGTAGGTTTGCAACCTGGGAGCTTACAGTCATGTATTCGTTTCCCTGAGATTGCCACAGTGTGAGGTGGCGCAAAGCCTAAGAAGACTGGAAGCCAAACCTGAGAAGGAAAGGTTGGAAATAGCTGTGTTCCTCTGGGATTTGATTAGCCCAGGACAGGTGAACTGAATCAGAGGACCAGGCCCTTCAGTAGCTGAACTGCTGAAAGCCTGGAAGGGAAACCTGAGGCAGAATAGCTGTAGCGTCACATCGCATGGCGAGGTACTGCAGATCTGCCTCCTGCTAGGTTGAACTACTTTTTATCCCTTGGAGAAAGGGCTCATTAGCCCTTTTAATTATTTTCCTAACCGCTAGAACTCCAGATGCCATTATGTTATGTAAAATGACAAATGTATTTTTAACTCGTAAAGCATGTGAACTTCAAGCTCTTTCCAGTGATACGAACGCAGCTCCATTTCAACGCATGACTCATCTTCACATGTAGGGAAAAAACCTCAGCATTTCACATCCCTGGAACTACACGCCGCGCACCACCGGTGAGCGACAGTTGCTGTGGGAACCATCGCTCTCCATAGCCCGGCTGTGCCTAGCAAAGCGCAGAGACATACCGGCTGCTTGTTGGGCAGAAAAGGTCGCTTTTAACAGCGCCGGCTGTTTCGGGAGCCACGGTGCCTGAAGGGCCATACCCTGTCCAGTATCGAGTCTCCACGCTTTGCTCTATAGCGACAGCCTTACTGTTTAAAACAGGTTTTTAGGGCGAACGCGTCAGTCCCCTTCCTGGAAGGAGCGAGCGGGGCCTCCCCGCCACCGCGGGGGCGCGCTGCGGCACCAGCCCGGAGCCGCCGAGGCGGCTTCGTCTCCCCTCATCGCTCCCCCTTCAGCCCACGCGGGGCCCGGCCCGGCCCGGCTCGGTTCCCGGTTCCCCCCGGGGCCGGGCCGGGCCGGGCCCCGCCGCCGTCGGCCTCCCCCTCAGCGCTGAGGGGAGGCGGCGCGCACCTGCCCAAGGCGGCGGGGCGGGCTTAGGCAGACCCCGCCTTCCGGGACTCCGCACCGGGAAGCCTCGGCTGGGGCCGCGCCGCGCCGCCACAGGTAACCGTCCTCCGGCGGGGCACGGCGGCGGAGCCCCCCGCCGTTACCACCGCGGCCGTTCCCCCCACGCCGCTCCCTTCCCTGCGCGCCGTGGGGCTCGCCTCGCCTCGCCTCGCCTCAGGGTTTTCCCGCCTCCGGGCTTTCCCGCCCTCCGCCTGGCAGCGCGGGGGGTGAGGGAGCTGCTCCCTCGCCCGGGGTGGCTCTCTGCGGGGCTGGCCGCGGGACCGGCAGCCTGCCCCCGGCCCGAGGAACGGCCCTCAGCCTGCCCGTGGCGCTTGCTCGTGGCTCAGCCATGTTAACGGGGCTGGGGGGCCCTGGCACCGGTACCTCCCCCGGGGCCGCGCTCCTGAGAGGCCCTCCGGTCCCCAGTGCTGTCAGGCTTGGCTCTGGGAGCCACGCCGTTGCATCTCCCGAGCTTTTGGGTGGTTCGATGGTCCCCTAAGTAACGCCGCTCCTGCCCTTTGCTCCCTGCGCTGGGGCAATTTGGTAAGCGGTGGCCCAGCATCAGGCCTGATGTCTGCCCAGGCGGTGCCCTTCTGGGGTTTAATCCAGCTCTTGGTGGTTCTCTTGCATCACTTGGAGCGTCGGGACGAGGCAGGGGACCATTGTGGAGATTTCTACACAAAATGTTGAGGCAACAAGTTGTTGATGCAGGTTTATAAGCTCCTTGAAGCAGAAGCCATCTCTATTCTGCTGTACAGAGCTTAGCCAAGTAAGAGTTTAGTCCAAGACTCAGCGCAGGTGCTTGTTGCAGTAAAAGCAGTAATTTATAACTGATAGCTGTGCATATTGGAACTGGGGTGACCAGTCTGTAAAGCTAAACAAAATGTGCTCTCCTGAGGTGAACCTCCACTTTCAGTCTCTCTAGCGCCTGGCCATCTTGTTAAGAAATGAAGAGAGAGAAGTGGTTAGGTGAGAGAACAGTTAGTTCACATCAATTACTAATACTCATTTACATTTTTACTCAGGACTAAATGGCAAGCAAATGGACTGTTTGAAGCACAGGGTTTGATCGCCTGAGAGGAGGGACTCTGCTGAGGATACCCCACAGGGAAGCTGTTGGGTATCTCTGTCATCTCAGACTCTTCCCTGATATGGAACAAAGTGAAGGTGAACAGGAATCCCAGCCAGAGAGTCACGTGGATAGCAAGAGCAGCGTGAAATCCTTGCCTGGGGGACCAGCCCATGTCAAACTAGAGATAAAAAAACATGCAGTTACGGATGACTACAAACTCTCTAAACGGGTGCTAGGGTTAGGAATCAATGGCAAAGTACTGGAGTGTTTCAACAAGGAGACAGGCCAGAAATGTGCTTTGAAGGTATGTAGGCTTTTTCCTTTTTTTCCTTGTTTATGGTTTGGAGGCCAGAGTTTGAAACCAAAGTCCTATAAAAGCTACTTGTTCTGTTGCTTACGTTTCAAGAGAGCGCTGCGTGAAGAATTTGAGTATGTGGAGATGTTTGCTATTGCTTACAACACTGTAGTCCGAACTTGAGTCTTTTCCAGAATATTCTGCGTGAGTTTACAGAAGAATGTTATCAGCTGTGAAATTCTCGTGTTCATATTTAAAATACAAAAAAGCGGGGGAGAGAACAGTGTCTTGGTGTGTTCTGTGAGAAAGCTCGCTAGATTTTGAATGAACTTATTATGCAATACTTGGGAAGGAAACTATTTTGGATCTTGTGCAATGAAATAGGCCTAAACTGGGAAGTATGTAAATGTTCATTGGTCTTCAGGCTTTCCTCCCTTTAAAGACTTTTCTTAAGGGGCATTTCTAATTGTTTACTCATTTATTCTCTTGATTTTTGTGATTCATTTACAGAAGGGTATTACCTGGGAAAGCACTGATTATGCCAGTATTGGCAAGTAAGTTTAGTAGATATTTATAGTGATAAGTACCATTTAAATAAATGGAGCAATAACCATTCATTAGAGAACATAAAGCTTACCTGCCTTTTGCTCTGCAGCTTTTAAACTTGAAGATTTCCCTGATGCTTTTAAACCACATTGTTAGAAAAAAAAAAAAAAAGCAGCTCAAATGAGAACTGGGGTGGTTCTGTATGGTAAGACTGAAAACCAGCTGAAGGAATTGTCATGAGAATTACTTAAGAATGTTACCAAGCCCTTGCTGGTATTAATCTGATTAGTTGGGATGTCTAGAAGGCTTTCAGGTCCCCTTCTTCTTCTTAAACCTCACACCCCGTGTTTGTTGGCAGCAGGACAAATCTGCTAGTTGTCAGCTAGAAGGTCTGCCAAGATCTGGACATGGTCTTACCAGGCTAGAACTGCTATCGCCAGCAAAGCCTTTGCGCTTTGATAGAACGGACTGGAAATAGCTTTGTGTATTGAAAAGATTTCTAACAGAGCAGCTAGAAAAGCTTATAATACAATAACATGCTGATTAATTCACATTTTTCCAACACTCTCATTTTCTTTATAACACTGGTTTTTGTATTGGCTTCACATAGCTGACACAGGAGTTTATGATGGGGAAACTTCCAGTTTTGGCAAACAGACTGGAAGTACTGGGGTTTTGCACCCACGTAGGGGAATGTCAGGTTTTTACAACTCTGAGGTGATCCATTAATAAGATCTTTCTGAAGTGCTATCAACATTAGTTTCTATACTTAGCATACTGTGATGAAGGATAATAGTTAATACTGAAGCTGTTCCGCTGTTTCTGAAGAGTTCAGTGGATTTGTTGCTGATTGTATGCCATTCATACTTCAAAGGTTTTGCAGTCATAAGGGCTGGAAGCATTTGGAAAGAGAAGTTGCCATTCCAGAGCACAGTCCAGTGGCAACAAGTGTGTTCCAGAGCAAATTCTGTAGCTCTAGAATCAAATAGGAAAGGCATTCCTATGGATACCAGTATATGTAAAGTATTTTTTTAATTCAGCGCTCAGAGTTGGGGAAGGGGAGAAGAGAGGTAAAGCTGCTGTGCCCTGACAGAATATCCTCTGCCTGATAGGGAGGAGGAACCTATAGTCGTTGCTCTAACACCAGTTTCTGTTTAGCAATGATTGAGTTGGCTGACTTTTTTTCAGAAATTTTAAAATATTTTAAGGGCCAAAGCACTCCCTGCCATTCCCAAACTGGAGTTTTGTCAGTAATGGCTAATATATCACTGAAATTACATTATGTATGTGTTTGTCATCTCCCCTCTCTTCCTCCCCCCAGCTTTGGAATGTGTGCACTTTTCTGCTGAAAGGGACAGAAATATTAAGATGTTTATGAGTTCTCTAGGGAGTTTAAATGGCAGATAATAGTTTGCTGCTTGCGTGTATGTATTTCTCATCATTACGAGTTTAAGTGCTGAATAAAAAGTTAAATATGCAATTAAATAAAACTGCCAGCAGCCCAGAGAGAATCCACTATTCTCTCCAAAGATGAGAGATTCTAATGAGAAGATTACCCAACAAGGAAGGATAAAAACTGTGCTTGGTTAATTGGCAAGAATAGAAAGATCTTTTCCTAGCCCTGAAGATATTTGCAAGGATGAAAATATTCAGAGGAAGTTTTTCTTTCTTTCTCGTGAAACCTGAACTGGGCCATGCAAGTTCCAAACCTATTCGAGATGAGGCTTCAAAGCAAACCATCCAGTCAAAACAGTTATAGAAAAGGGGCAAGACACTGGGAAAAAACCCATTCAGAAACAGCTCCAGTGCAGAATTCTCTTTGTAGGGACAACAGGGCCTTGGTGTTTCCACCTTGCCACTGCTCGTACTTCCTAGGTGTGATGGCGGGGTTATCATCCACTTACAGGAATAGAAAGTGGAGGCTGATGAAACTGTCACAGGAAAAAAAAAACCCGGTCTGACAGGTAAAGGGAAATGTAAAGATTGAATTGCAAGTTGAACAGGAAAAAAAGGGGTGATGGATGGATGTGGGTTTTTTTCCCCCTGGAGGTTGCTTGTGCAGTATCCATTGAGATATACGTATATTTGTGGACAAATACTTAAGGTGTGAGTGTGCTCACTGTAACCTACTCCTGGGAAAGGAAAAACATCACTCCTGCTGCTGAAGATAAAGCATAATAGTCTGCTCCCCTTCACACCAAACTTGCCCGTTAAAGCAGCTTCTGACTTGGCAGATGGCACTGCTTTCTGCCTGCAGGTTTTCTTTTATATGGGAACAAAGCCAGAACAGCCAGGATCTGGACAGAAATTACTCAATGGAAGGAATATTAACTGAGGTACTTGAGAGGAAAGGGCTTGAACAGGCAGAAACATTCATCCCCAGGGCCATGTGTCAGTCAAGCACTAGATACTGTAATTGGGAGGTCCTTGTTGCTTTCTTTAGCCTCTGTCCATAAGTGGAACTAGTTAGAATTTCACTAATCATTTTAGAGTGGGAAACACCAGACATCCTCTCCGAGGTACTGCAGGGCTTTGGTTATTTTCCTGAAGTATTATGTGGCTTAGTTTACTCTGCTTGGCACTGTGATTTGCTCCACGCTTTTACAGTGTGCTCTCAGCTTTGTTTCTGTTAGATTGAAATGCCACACACACTGCTGTCCTGCTCCAGAAAATCTAATCTGGCTATTCACTTAGACGCGTAATGACATTTTGGCTGAACAGCATTGTTTCCAAATAGTGAGAATGCAGTGATTTAGAAAAGTAGAAGCATAAACAAAACTGCAGTGCAGGACTGTGGCCTTCTAGAAGGCAATTATGTTTTAGTCTCTCTCTCCCTTGCAAACAGAAAACCTTCTCAGATCTCTTCCCATAGTTGATCCAGAAATAGCAGTCAAGTGAAGTCTAGTCACTCTTCTATTTTTATCTCTTCTTTGCCAGCCTGCCCCCTTCTGTTCACTTTACCTTTTGGGGCTAAAATTTGACCTCCACTCCTTTAACGCTGCCATCAGCCTGAGCATTCTCTACTGTTTTTCACACTCCTCCCTTTTTTTAGGGAGAGGAGGAGACCAAAGTAGCTGACTACCTGTAAGGATAAATGTGGACTCCTGGGACTTGCCTCCCATTAAAAAAACCCCAATGTACAGTTCCTTGTTCTTTCTTTCTTTTTCCCCTCACTTCTTTTTAGTTGGGTTGGGTTTTTTTGGTTTTGGTTGTTTTGTTTTTTTTTTCCTCAGTTCCTGCTAAGTGTTGTCAACATAATATTTTAGTGGATCTGACGACCTGCTTTATTTTTGTGAAAGATGGTTAGAAAGAGCTCAGACAGAGTTGGGATGAAGAAAAGAGATCTGGAGAGCATTCTGCTGGGGTATTGGGACTTCTCTGCATCTGCAGCTTCAGGATTTTGGTGGCTGCTACAGAATGTAAAAACAGTGTTGTTACATGTCGTTGGCTTACTCTTCACCTTCAGTAAACAGATGTTGCTTCTTTCCAGGAGAAGAGGAGGATGGATAATTTGGGCATAGCAGCAAAACAAAGATAGTTGGAACTTCAGGAAAATGAAGTACAATGGTTATGAGTATATTGGTACTTCTGATGTGCAAACTCTCCTGAGTAGCAGTACAGCAGTCATAAAGTGCTTCTCCCCTAAGCACTGTGCGTATGTGCTATATACCGGGGCTGCCTTCCAGTCGTCTGAGACTTCTAGGTTAAGGCAGACTAGATATGAATGGATCTGCTAGTTCATAGGTCTTATCCTCCACAATAAATAATGAGTTAAGCCATGACCCTGCCTCATGGCAAATGTCCTGTGCTGCTAAGTGCCAACAATACAGTGTATATGACTTGCTGATTTGAAGACAAATAGGTGAAGCCCAAAGGTTAAATAAAGCAAAAAGCAAGCACAAAACCAAACAGGCTTCTTGCCTTTTAGATTTAAGGAAATTTTGGTGAATGATATAAATTATAATAATAGAGTAGGAGGCTCTGCTGTTATCCGTAAGAGTATTAACATAACTTTGTTCTCAGAAGGAAGGAAATAAGGTAATGGAGAAAGAAATTTTATTTTTTTTAAAAAAATCATTCCCAAAATGGTTTTTGGAAACCACATGTAGGGCTATATAGAGAATGTTGTTCTGTTTTTCAAAGTGGAGTGGATAAAGATAGTCATTCTGCATCACTTTAATTTAGTCTTGAGCTACGTTTCTGCCTCACTCAATTTTAATGTTTCTGATGATGTTAAATAATACTACATCACATAAGCTAATTGCTGGATAGTCTGTTTTCAGTTAGTATACCCTGAAGTCAGGTCATGATTGCTCACAAACGGGAGACTGTACAGTCCCAAGTATTTGTTTTGCAAGTTATCTAAATGTCTGATACTTTTAAAATACCCGGCTTATTGCCTGAAGTAAGATGATGGTCAAGGAAAAGAATGTAGCAGTGGAGAAAGCAGTGCATATAATGAAAGTGAAGGTTATTTTAGGAAGGTGATTGATTGTAGGATAGGAAATGTCAGCAAGCTTCTTAGATGCTATAGATTGCATTTTTAGAAGAGAAGAAAATTATGCCAGATTAGGAATGAAACATTTCAACATTTTTAGAATAAGGAAGAATGATGTACTAAGCTAGAACTGTGGTGGGAATTCAGGGGAACCAAGTGTAACTGTTGGTTAGGCTTTGTGCAGGATGAAGGAGCTATTGCTTTACTGAGTGATTGTATGCTTCAGGAGGAAATTAGCACTTTCTAGTGAAGTATTCTGTACTTCACTCTTACCTACTGTCATGGTTTTAGCCTATTTATACTGGTTTATCTCATGCTACAGTAAATTCAGTGTCAGTAACACAGCTGAGTATGAGTAATAAACTCCAGGAGCTATGTGTTGTAGATCAAAGCCAGATACAGCATAGAATGAATATGAGTTCAGAAAAGTTCTAGTTAAATGGCAGCCCCCAGTGTATGGAGGAGTACCTAAAATATGGATAGCATGAGACTGGTCCTTGAATTTTATCCTTCAGTGCCAATCTTGGTAAGTATTACGTAAATATGCATAAAATACCTAAAATAACATTCAGTCGATTAAAAAGTGGGTCGTTTCTACTGCTGCAAGAATTGTTTTTAAACCAGTGAGTCATTCAAGACCTCAGTCTTTTCAGCACTTCGTACATATTTGGGCCAGAATGGCACCTTCCAGAGCATCAGTTGGACTAGTTAATTTAAAAAAGGTGGACTTTATCAATTTATTTTGAAGATCTGATATTCTTGAATGGTCTTCTCCTTATTTGAAATACAGCAAATAATTAAAAAAAAAAAAAAAGATGGACTTGGTCTGAAATAATAAAACCATGTGTAGTAAATTCTTACTAGGTTCAATGGCAGGTCATTAAGCCTATAAAGTGCCTATAAAGGCAAATGCTCTAAACCATAAGTCATTGAAAAAAACAAAACTGTGTTGATGCAACTTTACATCTTCTGTGTTCTCTGCAAGCCTCCTAGCTAGCTGGCACAAGTTATACCCTGACTTGTGTCGCAGCAAAGCTTGGGAAGATCAAGGTGTGTTCCCCTGCCTTCACCCAGGTTCAAAGATCTGAGAATATATTACAGATAAGTGTCTTATTTCAACTGTGAGGAAGGTGCTTAAAGGGAGAGTACATGTGCCTGTGGGTCAGGCACGACTAATCATTTCACACCCTCTTTGGACTAGAAGACCCTTCTCTTTGTCTTTCCCTTCTCCCTTTAGAGCCTAAATCCTCCTATTCCATTTAACTAAAGTAAAACCTCTGATTCATGCGAGCTGGGAGTCTCATTACAGATAACTGGATTTTGCAAATCAGCTTTAGTGCAAGGGAACAATAAGCAAGAATTTTAAAGTTCATTTACGAGACAAGTGTACTTCAGCCTCATTTACTTATGGTAGAGAGATGCCCAGACTGGAAAAACCTGATAGCATCTTTTATAGTTTGGGAAGAATCAAGGCCACACCTGAATGTCACGGCTCACACGCATCTTTTTTTCCTTAGCATATCTTTTCTGTCTGTGGTAGTACCCTCTGTAAGAGCAGCCTGGTATGAGAATAAGTGACTTCTCACAATAGCTTGCTGACAGTAGTTAAGTCTCAACAAAAAAAAGAGATTATCTTCATGCTGTGATAAATTCATGGGAAGCCTAGAGAAGGAAGATGTCACTGTCATTGGGAGCAAGAGCCAATGTGAACTTGATGCAAGTTAATACATTAATCTCTTGCGTATAAAGACTGTTTTGCGTTAATCTCTTAACTGTGTACAGTGATTATTTTTTCTAAAAAGGAAAAAGATACGATCATAGATTTATTTACATAATCATGTGCAATGCTTTGCATCCCTAAATGTTTTTTGCAGTTACTATTTGCTTGACCCTGAAAAAGTTTCCATTTCTTATATGATGTGCATTTGTTTCCTTGTTATGGAATTTTTCCCATGTTAAATATGTCCTTAGAACGCCAGACTTGAGGACTGTGTGTAATACTCTAATAGCAACAGTATATCTGTCGGTGTAGCTATCCTCATTTCTTCAGGTACGGTAGAGTTGGTTGAACTGTTTGCGTTGTGGCTCTTATACTGTAAGAAGATGCGGCGACGTTCATGAAAAGGAAGGTGGCAGAGATGTGGCCAGTGTTAGAGGTGGAGAGTAGATGACATGTTTACTTAACTGGAAAACCAGGAGAACTTCTTTCCATCATCAGCAGTGAAAGCTCGTGGTGTGGTCAGACTGTATATGGACTGTGGATTGTGGTATTTTACACGGGCTTCCTAAGTACTTCAGGTGTTTCAAAGCTCTGTAATTGAGATTAAGCTATAATGCTCTGGCATTTTAATACCTCGGGAGTGAAAGGGGAGAGAATTCTTGCTCAGCATGTAAATCACACGTTGTTTCATAGTTCCTGAATCTTTGTAATATAAGGCATTTTGCACTGAAGCGTTCATGGCCTGTTTTAAAAGAAAAAGCAAATATTAAATTTATGTAAAATTAATTATTCCTCCAGAAAAGTTTGCTTGCTGAACTTACTTAAAAAACAAAACAAAACCAAAAAAAAAATCCAAAACAAACCACCCTGAATGTGCCATCTTTACGAGTAATTTCAGATATTCTGGCTAAGGACCCGTCTTATTAAAGTTGCACTGTTCACAGATCTGAAGTCATGCCAGTTCAAACTGGCTCTTCTCCATGGGCTTTTTCCCAGGATTTTTTTTTCTTGAATATTCTCTTAAGTATGCCGGCAATCCAAGTAACAGGCCCTAAGGCAGCTCCTGGGACCTGAGTCAGCTAGGGCTGAGGACAGATTTATTAAACCCACTGTAAGGAGAGAGCTCAGGAAAAACTTCTTTTTGTTTGTTTTTTTGGATGGCACTTCTAAAATATATAAACTGTTTGGAAATGGCAGGGTGTGGAGTGACTCATGCTCTTCATCCACTGAAGTTTCTTGTGTGGTGAAATTTTGGCTGGGGCGAGGAGCTTGCCTAGGTGTGAATCAGCTGTAAGTGCAGTGATTTGTAACTGCAGTTGGTTTCTGTTATACTGTGGGGTGGATTTGGTTTTTGTTTTCAAGGAGAGCTGTTAAAAACTGGATAGGGACCAGCTGCCTTGCACACCTGTGTTCTGCATGGGACTCCTGTGTACTCCGTGGCATCAAATCTATCATATATTTCAGGGATGAAGAGTCCTTGAAATCAAATTTGCAGTGCCACAAGGCCTGGCGTTTGGTACTGCCTTAGCTACCAGTGTTCTCCTTGCCTGTAGCTCTGATGATGGGAAGTACTATCTTTTACTCGCTCCACTTCTAACCAAAAATGTATTTATTTATTTTTCTTGAAAAGGATTAATTTCTCTCAGGGCCTTATTCCATTTTCCCACATGTTGCTTTTAGTCAATGTGGCTTTGTCAAAAGCAGTCTGGTTTCCACAGCAACGGAGTTGTTAACACCAAAGATGTCAGTGCTCCAAGGTACGGAGGGGAGGGGGCTGCATTTTCTGGCTCAGCTGCCTGGCCAGGGTAGAGGCCCTTGCTGCAGCCACGCTACAGTACAACGTCTCCATTGTCTTTGTGAAGAGTAAAAGCCTTTCATTTTGTTCCACTCTTCCCCTTCCAATCAATTTACAGTCAAAATTTGCCACTTGGGAGGGTGACGAGGCTTGATGGTTCCTTGATGCTTGGAAGCTTCCTGTTCTTTCAAGCCCTCTGTTCTGAAGGGCGCTGCTCTGTCGCCTGCTTTTTTAAAGAGTTTTTCGGTGAACAAAATAGCACTTGCATACGTGCAAAACCTGTGGCAGTAAGTTTGTGATAAAGGAGAGTAGAGCACTATTCTTTTTGACCCATGTTCAGTGTCTGCTTATGAATGATAACATAAAAAATGATCAGTCCTTTTACCTTGCCCAGTAGTGCGAAACCTGCTCCAATTAAACCTGCTTGGATGGGTTTTGTGAGGCACCCATGCCCTTAGGGTGCCAACTAAGCCTTGCTCCTACTGACCTTGGAAAACTGCATTGTTTAAAAGGATTTTCTAATACATAGTTAACCTGTGAAATCCATTGTCTCAGGAGCTGACTGGTAGTGATGCTGTGAAGATCTTGAGAGAAAACAGCGCTTCTCTGAGTGTTGCAAATGTGAAGAAAACCCCCTTAGTTTCAATATACAGTACAAATTGGGCTGTGGTCTTCCAGATCCTGTTGTTACAACTTAGAGTTACAAAACTGTCATGATAAGTAAAGAAACTTTGAGCTTTAGAAGGCCTCTTACTGCTGCTTTTGTGTTGTGCATCACTGCTGCAGGTGCAAAATACGCTCCTGCCCAAGAGGAGGGAGGTGGAGCTTTGGTCTCAGCTTTGCAGATGACTGTAGCTCTGGGTAATGTCCATCACTTGCATAATAGTTTCGTGTATGGGTGTGTCTTCCTGGGCAAGCTGTTCTTGTCTAAACTAGGGTGTAAACATAAAGTGAAATGCATTTTTCACAATGGGTATTCATATTTAGATCCTTTTTTTTTTTTAATCTCTTATGAAGGGCAGGGCAGGAAAGCACTTTAACTAGGCTTGGCCCAGGGAAATGCAAACAGGGTAATGTTGAAACTTCTCTTCAGGCACGTTCTGCTACTTATTTTCAGCTTTAATAGAGATAATGGTAAAAAGCAACTGCTGAAGACAGCCGAAACTTTAGAGAAATGGGAAGTTAATGCTTTAAACTGGCTCAAATATATGGTGAAATCATGTACCCAAATGCAGATATGGATTTAATTCAATTTTTGGATGCCTATTAATAGCTTTTAAAGACCAAGCTTTGTATCTGCAACTTAGAATAGAATTGCGACCTGCTTTTGATAGCTGGCTGTAAGCTTACTGTTTGTTTCTGTTGCTTTCTTATGAAGTATCTGGCTCTGTATTGGAGTTCATGGTGCACAAGTCATTCTTACAAAAGGCAAAATCTCTGGAAGGCTGTGTCTTGACTACTGGAATCGGGTGTTTTGTCAGGTCTAACAGGTTTAGTTAGGTGGTTTTTTCCATTGATTTTCTTTATGTTTGGAAACCTCCAAAGTAGCATCTCACAGGATTTCTGGCACCAGAGTGCAAGGAAGCAGACTGACAAAGTGAGAGTAGTGGATGAGGAAAGGTCAATTAATTTAGAAACAGTCTCAGTTCTGGTGGATTGGTATCAAGTGGAATTTTCCTCCAGTCTCTCAGCTCTGTAATAGCTTTTTCCTGTTGCTGAGATGCTGTGATTAAAGGCCTCTTGAGGGCAGAGGGAGTGTGAGACTGACTTTTAGATCCAGTTGCATTCAGAAACCCTGATTGCCAGACACACCTCTATTTTGGCAGGTGAGTGTGACTGCCTTGACTTGGGCTGGGGCTATATGCCTGTTACTGTTGAAAAATGGGATATGACACTCAAGATCTACAAATCTAACCTCTTACTGCAGTAGGGAGGAGGAGAAAACAGCAATGCACATTATTGATAAAAGACTTTATACAAGAGCAATTAATTCTGAGTCTTCCCCACCTCTCTGCTGTCTGAATCACTGTTGTGGAGGTGTGAGGGAGGGTGAATGACTGCAATGTTGTGTGTTTGTGCACAAAAGCCAAGTCTCACAGGGGAAATATGGAGAAAGTTCTCACAAGTGTTGGTTCAATAAAACATCCAACACAGCAATAATAACTTTTTGTTAAATCAAAATACCCCAAACTGGCTCCTGGTATCTGTGACAGTCTTGATTTTTGGCAATATGAGCTAATAACTGTGTAGGACTGTTTAATTTAAAAACTAAAGCAGGAGTGTGCTTGCATCCTACAAGCAAAGGAGGATGTTTCACAGGAGGGCAGTTTTGGAGAAGGAGAATGGTTTGAGCTTGGAGCCTGGGTAGAGTCGGTGTGAGAAAGGGCTGTGTGGCAGTCCTCTAAGGATAGGGTGGGAGGGCATCCGTGACACTGCTGAATGCGGAGCTTCTCACATGCCATCTTTCCCATCTATCCCAAACATCAAAGGTCCGAGGAGATTGGTGTTCTCTGTTTTTGTTTAGGTAAACCTTCTAAACTCAAACATCTGAGCCCATTCAGTGTGCTATGACTTCGCATTGTGTGCTGAACAACCATTTTCTAATGCAAGTCATGTCTGTTCAGATACACAGAATCACAGAACGGTGGGGGTTGGAAGGGACCTCCTGAGACCATCTCGTCCAGCCCCCTGCGCGAGCAGCACACCCAGAGCAGGGGGCACAGGACCGCGTCCAGGCGGGGTGTGAATGGCTCCAGGGAAGGAGACTCCACAGCCTCTCTGGGCAGCCTGGGCCACTGCTCTGGCACCTGCACAGGAAATAAGTTTTTTCTCATATTTAGGTGGAACTTCCCATGTTCCAACTTGTGCCCATTGCCCCTTGTCCTGTCGTCAGGCACTGCTGAGAAGAGTCCAGTCCCATCCTCCTGACACCTGCCCTTCAGATACTGATAAGCATTGGTAAGATCCCCCCTCAGCCTTCTCTTCTCCAGGCTGAACAAGCCCAGGTCTCTCAGCCTTTCCTCACCAGTGAGATGCTCCAGCCCCTGAGCATCCTTGTGGCTCTGCGCTGGGCTTGCTCCAGCAGCTCCCTGTCCTTCTGGCACTGGGGGCCCAGCACTGGACACAGCACCCCAGCTGCGGCCTCCCCAGGGCAGAGCAGAGGGGCAGGATGGCCTCCCTCGCCCTGCTGCCCACACTCCTGTTCATGCAGCCCAGGACACCGCTGCCCTTCTTGGCCCCGAGGGCACAGCGCTGGCTCAGGGTCACTTGCTGCCCACCAGCACTGCCAGGGCCTTCTCAGCAGAGCCGCTTCCCAGCAGGGCAGCCCCAGCCTGTGCTGGTGCCTGGGGTTGTTCCTCCCCAGGGGCAGCACCTTGCACTTGCTTTTGTTGAATCCCATGAGGTTCCCCTCGGCCCAGCTCTCCAGCCTGCCCAGGTCTCGCTGGATGGCAGCACAGCCTTCTGGCGTATCAGCCGCTCCTCCCAGCTTGGTGTCATCGGCGAACTTGCTGAGGCTACGCTCCATCCCTTCGTCCAGGTCACTGATGAATATATTGAACAGGACTGGACCCAGTACGGACCCCTGGGGGATACCACTAGTCGCTGTCCTCCAGCCAGACTCTGCCCCATTGGTGATGACTCTGAGTTCTGTTGTTGAGCCATTTCTCAATCCACGTCACTGTCCGCTCATCCAATCCACACTTCCTTTGCTTGGCTATGAGGATATTATGGGAGACAGCGTCAAGTGCCTTGCTGAAGTCAAGGTAAACAACATCCACTGCTCTTCCTTCATTGACCCAGCCAGTCATCCCATCATAGAAGGCTATCAGGTTGGTCAAGCATGATCTTAACCATATGATTTCTTCATCTCTGTTTCTTGAGGATGCCCTGACTCAGCAGACCAAAATGGTTATTTCTGTCTTTTAAAATTGATCTACTGACCTGCATTTGAGCAAGTTAAAATAGGGGTGACTTTGTAGGGGAAGGTATTGTTAATATCACTGCTAGTCACTATCTTCTCATGTGCACAACACACCACCTATATGACTGAGGAACATTGCACTGTTTTATATTAAAAATGAGTAACACTGATGTGTTCCATCTTCACTGGATTTCCTGCTGTGTAGGGGATTACCAGCAGACAACTGCATGTCATTACTCCCTACTTTATGTGCACAAGGGCTTTAAATGCTTATTCTCTTTGGTTGAGATTAGCACTGTTAATATATTATTAATATGAATCAAGGTTCTGTTTTATGATTGCTTCTTATTACCCAAAGGTTTCTTACCTTCTCTGAAGGACATTATCTTTCAAAGGTCCCTACTACATCAGGTTTTTTTTTTTATAAAAGAGTTCACCAGAGTAGAGCTTCCTCAATTTCAACTACTTAACTTGAAACCATTCAAGGGAGGAATGACTTTTCTAATGTGGTGACCCTACTGAGAAATCAGGCTGCATTGAATTGTCTTAAGCTGTCTGTTCAAGCCTTCAAATAATACTTAATTTATTTTTAAATTAAAGTTTAATCAAGATAACCTACACTATCATACCACATTTAATCTAAATTTGCAAGTTATTCATCTGAATACCTCATACTTTTGGACTGTAGTCAATCTTTAGATTCCCATGCACGTTTTGTTGCATGATCATACAGAAATCTTGGCTGATGTTTTGCATTTCAGCTTGCATCTGCATAGAGTGATTGGTGTCCCTGCTACAAAACTCATGGGGATTTTCTTCTTTTCTATTTGCTTTTTAAAAAGGAGTTAATTAAATTTATAAAGCATTTTCCTGAACAAATAAATAGAATCCTATGCAGATTCTGAGCTGTGTGTTAGCGTGTATTGGTCACTAATTGCTGCCACTGAGACATTAGGAGCAATGATCTTGTTTCCAATTCAGTATGCCTGATTACCATTAATGGTTTGTAGCTGACTGCTTGTTTTTAGGGAATATTTCTTGGGAGCCTGAAATCAGTATTCCTGGGACCTCTGACATCTTCCTTCCATGCTTGGGAGAACTTAATCTGCAAATACTCTGTGTTTTTGTGCTTTCAGTCAGTTTATTCCACGCTTTTTAACTTTTTTTCTTCTGTGTAATCAGGGCAGAAGTTGATTCCCTTCTCTTCCACCCCCACCTTTTTCTGCTATTCATTCTCTGGAAGGATTACATTTTAACTGCTAAATGTCAGTAAATGTCAATTTTTCCTTCCACCCCAAAACTTCCATTTTATTATTAAAAATTATATGAGGGGAAAGGAATCTGTGAGACATCACTCTTTGCAATTTTTCCCTTTTTCTTCTCTCACATCCGTTTAGCATTTAATAAATAGAAACTGTACTTCTAAGTATGATTAAATTAGCTGTTAATCTTTTTCCAAACTAAGTTTGGAGTTTTCAGTATCTAATTTTCTGGTATATTATTTGCATGTTTCCTGTTTTCTGAAATCATAGAGCTTGTTAGCTCAAAATAAAATACATTGTTTTGTCCTTTTTGTATGTTTGTGTATAACTTTGTGTGAGAACATGAGAGCCAAAATTTATATTATTTAGAAGAAGGGGAACAAATAAACATTAATTACTGGGAACTGTAGCCCATTATAGGCTTGTTAGCAACCACAAACATAAAACAAAATCAAACTTGTAGGATGAGTAACTAAACCAAGAATGTTAGATTCCTTTCTGCCTTTTTTCCTGAAAAGTCTGTTGGAGTCTGGCTTGAATTAGGAATTAGGTTTTGGCCTTATATTTATTTTCTCACTGACTGTGAAAATAGAAGTCAGTAAGCATTGCCTTTTTCAGGAAATACTCATGCTTCCATATAAACAAGGATATAGGGAAAAATAGTCCCAGAATCGATGGGATGCTACTGCCGCAGTTCTACGTAACTGTAGTACATTTAAGCTTCTGACGACCCTACAATAACCCAAGCTTCTGTGATTTAACACTAGACCCATGAGGTCTATGTTCCAATTTCAACATTTACATTTTCCTGTCTATCCACACAGGATTATAATTTACATCTTAAAATCTGCCAAATGTGTGAGGAGAAAAATTTGGATATATGAGGATTTTACTCAGACTATACCAAAGTTTACCTAGTTATTTTGTTTGATTTAAATGGTCTTATGGGAGACTTAGAGGAGCTATGAGGCATGTTTACCCAGTACCTCTACTCTTTGGCCAAAGTACTTTTTACATAGAATTATAGAATCACAGAATGTTTTAGGTTGGAAGGGACCTTTAGAGGTCATCTAGTCCAACCCCCCTGCAGTGAGCAGGGACAGCTTTAGCTAGGATCAGGTTGCTCAGAGCCCCGATGGGGCATCGACCACCTCTCTGGGCAACCTGTGCCAGTGTCTCACCACCCTCATTGTAAACAATTTCTTCCTTATATCCAGTCTAAATCTACCCTCCTTTAGTTTAAATCCATTACCCCTTGCCCTGTCACAACAGGCCTTGCTAAAGAGATTGCTTCTTTAGCTTGACTACATTTATTTAAAATTCTCTTCTATTCTTAAAATCTAATTTGTTGTTAATTGCCCGAAAAGTAAGGAAGTGTGAAACAAATATCTTCTAACTTCACCCATTTTATTGTTAGTTTGAAATGAGAGAACAGGAGGCAGCAAATTACTTATCTGTAGACTTTGTATGACAAAGAAATAAGGCATGCAAATCATCTAGAGTTGCCCAGCAGAACTGAGGAAAATAAAAACAACTAATAAGTATATCGGGATTGAAAGACATAGAGATAATGACTGTTGCTGAAAGAGGAGAGCAATTGGATAAATAAGTCTAGGAATTATTGACTTTAATTAAAAGAAGCCAAAAACAGAGTGGTAGAAAATTACCTATTTTTTAAAGCAATGTAGTGGTACAATTTTGTGTAATGTAACAGTGAAATAAAGATAATGCCTAGTTTTGATTATTGGATTGAGCAGGCATTAATAAAGTTAGAAAGTCTTTTACTCAAGTCTTTGGTTCTTTACTACATCCAGTCTTCCTAGAAAAATGAGGCTGAATTTGAACAAAGCAAATGAAGAAGTTACAGAAAAAGATGCTGAGGGTTGTGTTGTTGATTCCTCTTTTTTTGTAAATTATTTTCAAGCAGAAGCAAAAGGTACAGAATAATAACGAAGTAATCAATACAATGTTACAAAATCCAAATGAAGTCTAAGACATGTAGCTCTCCAGAAAATGGGAGAAACAGGCAGAAGTAGAATACTGAGAATGGTGCAGATTGATACTTGAGTACAAGTTTCTTCCTTTTGGAGGTTAAGTAATGACAGCACAGCAGCATTTAAAAAGTTAAAGAACTTTCTGTGCAGCTGCCCTTGGGGACCCTCAGTTATATTTTGTGCATCAGGGTTCATCTGATCTGCTACAATAGTGCTGATGTTGGAGCTACGTAAAGTGTGGACAGAACTACCACCTGCACCCTGCAGATTTCAGGATCAAGTGACAGAACGCCTATCAAGAAAGATGGGGAAACATCAACTATCTGAATTGTTCCAAGAGTAGATCATTCTGGATAATGGGTGTTTGCAAGGGTGAGCAATGATGAAAGCTGACTATATATGGCTTGAAAACAGTATTGGGAAAAGGCATCCTGGATAAAATACTGATTGCTTTTCTGATCTAAGTAGCTTCTCAGGCAGTATCAGAGTTAATTGTGGAAAGAAACAAAAGTAACCGCCAAAGTCATTGTCCTTGCTCAGGCAAAATAACCGTTAAATTAAGAGAGCGGTTTATCTTGGTGAAGATATCAGGACTGTGACTAATGTGATAAATCTCATGTTAAAAGAAAAAAATAGACATGAGGAGAAATGATGATACTGTGAGGTCAATGCTATGAGTGCTCTTACCAGGGGACTCTGCTGTGCCTCTGGAAAGACGCAGAACTGGGCTCGACAAAGCGCTTGCCTGTAGGCAGGGCTCATAGCTTAGCTTCCTGGTGGGATTGCCTTGATCTACATGGCCTCTCTCGTCTTAATATTCTGACAGGCTTGAAGGATAGTATTTCCTGTGCTGAACAGAAACAGTTTTGCAAGAGTTGTTTTGGCAGAAGCTTTTCAACCATTTCCAGTAATAAGACTAGAGGAAAAAATTGTTTTGCCTACATAAAATACAAATTAAGTTTCTAGTGATTTGCCTGTTACTTGGATTTGAAGTTTACTGAAGGGTGAATTTTGTTCTAGGAGTGTCTTGTTTTGTCATCCTTAAAATCATCCCAAGTTCAGCCAAATTCTAAATCTTTAATGGTCAGTAGAGATGTGTTCAGTTTTAACAGTTGACTTTCCCAAAGGTGCATTTGTGCTGGGCATGCAGCAGACTACAGCGGAGCAGCTATTTTCCAGAGAAGCAATCTCTAGTCTGGCCCTTGACTCTCCTGCTGTCCCTAAAAGCACAGAGGAACATAGATCTGCTGGGTACCAGCAGAGAGAATGGGGAGCAGAGAAACTGGGGCCTGGAGGTGGCAGAGAACGAGATCTGGTGAGGAGGCATTTCTGTGAAGAAGCGGCCAGGACACAGAGACAGGAGCAATAAGATGATGGATGGGAAGCAGGGGGTTGAGGCTGAGTTTGGATGAGGAGCCCTGACTGAGAGGCAGAGATGTGAATGCAGGGGTGGAGAATGGTGAAAGGGGAGAAAAGTAGCTGGAGTTTGGGATTTGGAGGTAGAGAAACAGACCACAGGAACCAAGGAAGAGCTGACCGAGTTAGGGCTCTGGTACTAGTTTCAAGGATCGGTTGGGTGATGAGGTTTGGTAGGAGAGGATGATGGGATTAAGGCAAGGGGTCAGAGGTACAGATGGCACCAGCAGGAAGGATGAGGTTTTGTTTGGGTTTGTTTGTTGTTTGTTTTTTTTTTTTTTCCCAGAAGATAAATAAAAAGCTGCCTAGCATAGTGCTCACCCCTCCAGGCAGGACTGCATCCCAGGTTCTCCTAGTTTCCTGGTTTCTCTCAAATCATCAAGTAGCTGTAAAACTCATTGGTATAAAATGTTTTACACCCTCTTGTTTATCCACAGTTGTTGTATTCTGTTATTGTCATTAGCTACTTTTTTAGCTAACTGGCAGAGATCTGTGTAGTAGATATGTGAGCTTTAGCTCTGCAGATAAGTCATGAGGGATATCAGTATGAAGATGCATAAGGGGATGTGTTACTTGCAGGGTGGTTTTGCTGTTGCTAAAAAAAAACCAAACCAACCACAAACCCAAAAACCACATCACAAAAACTAGACAATCTCTCTCACATACACAAAACTTCCTAAAGTAGCAGGTTTGGGTGGAAAACTGAGCATTCAGATGTAGTAAATGTCAGGATCCATGCTATGTATATACTTTGTCTGTCTT
>VZTV01017454.1:0-17906 GCA_013400875.1 Anhinga rufa | reverse complement strand
GCATTTTCTACCACACTTCAGCCTTTTTCAGTGCACAGACAAAATTATTAGCTTGTTAAATGATTGGTGTCAATAGCTGGTTTAATTGTCATTGTTCAGCATATGGACGAGGCTTATTCAGGTTATTTTAGACGTACTCTGAAAACAGATTTTTTCACTTCCTCCTCCTTGTGCTTTGTGGTGTTTTCACTGTAGTGGCTGGATCACTGTTTTTTTCACAACATTGCTTTAAGAGAAGTTTGTATTGTCCCTACTTCACATATGGGGAGCGGATGAATAGGGTAGACTTCTAAGAGTAAAAGTATCCACTGAATTTTGTGAGCTCCATTTGAAATATCTCAGATGAGGGTNCCCAGTATGCTGAGTAGCAGATTGCACTTTAACTCAAGCTAAGCTTTTTAGACCCAAGTTCTGTTCCAGGTAGGAGTGCCCAGGACTTCTGAGAATAAGGCTGCAGTTCAGGCTTCTAAGAAATGAGGTATGGGCAATTAGTGACTACTATTTGGTCAGTTGACTCCCTGAGCATTGCATAAGACATCAGAAAGGGACAAGAGCAGAATCCACATTTCTGAGAGTAGCATTCAGCTGTGGTAACCACAAGACCCTTCTTTCTTATATTACACTTTCCAGTTTCTGTGTAAAATGAAGAGGAGGTGGGAGAGGCTACAGATAGCAGTTCCTGTCACTCTGCATCCTGACTTGCATCCCGATCAGGTTCAGGTTGTACTCTGGCTGTTGTAAGGATGAAATTGAAGAGGGAGGAATAGTGTATAATAATATTGTGTTTAATACATACATACAATGGGAGCAATATTCAGGTTACTAAAGCGCCTTAATCCTAATGTTAGAAAGTCTAAAAGGGCAATTTTAATCATGTTATGAAATCTGTATTTTGGTTTTGTTAATTATCACAGAGGCCTGTTGATAGCAAGAACAAGATAGACTAATGGTTCTTTTTTCATCTACAACATTTTATTTATTACTTATTTATTGAGAGAGTATTAAATTGTTCAGAGAAAATGATTTAGAGAAATAACAATGATGAAATTGCTAAGTTATGCTGTATGCACAGAATTTATATTATCGTGATTTATTACAGCCTCTGCCATCTCTGTGTTGGAGATTCTCAAACAATTTGTGCCAAAAACACCCCGTTGCAGTAAAATGTGAGGAAAGTGACATCCAGAGACAGTCTTTGTCCCAAAAGTAGTCTGTGACCTAGAAAAGGATCTGAGATTCCTGAGTCCAGTCTCTTAATGGCAAGAGCATAGCCTCTTACCCATGCCATAGCAGTTCATATAGGCAACGTGTGTATGAAAATTATTCTGTCAGAAAAATCCATGGTATAATCTTACAGGCATTTTCCAGTGCCATGAGCTGCCCCAAGCTTGCAGTCCACACAGCATGTAAAGACTGGATCACACAACAGCTTTCAATAAACACTTCTCAGAAATTCAACTTCTGGTAGGGTTATTTTTACTTCTACTATCAATCACTTCCAATAAAGCGTCACTATTCTTCCTCTCTTTCACTGAAAGTGAAAGCCTTTTCAGTGAAAACTGTAACCTGGGCCTTGCCTGCTTTACTGCCTTTTTTATTTTTCTCTTTTTTTGTCAGGAATATGCAAAGAAGAGGATTCAGCTTTCATTTCTTTTTCTTCACTTTGTTTTACAAAAGTTACCTCATTTGCCTAGGCTGGATCAGAACTTCAGGTTTTTGAACTGCCATAGAGTTTCTTTTAGAGGCACTTCTAGGTGTGCGCAGCAATTCCAACAAACACTGCAAATGGTCCTGGTGGGAAAATAAGCTATATAGGCTGTGTTTTCCCTTTATTTGTTAGTGGCATGGCTTTGACAGCTTAGCAATGTAAAAGACTGTCAATGTATCTGAAAAATCCAAATGTCGCTTGGAGTTTTTAAACCTACAGCCCCGCGTGTTCTGAGCAGTGAAGAGAGTCCATATTAGGGTATTGCGGGAGAGAGGGGAGGCTCCACACATGGGCTAGGACAGAGGGAGGGAAGACAGGGCACTGTGCATGTGATGTCTGCTTTCTTTCATGTGTTAAATTGGTAGGACTACCACAGTGAGCTTCTACGCTAACTTTACCCAAATAATACAAACTTGGAGAGAATATATCTGAGCTAAAGGTACAATAAATAATAAACACAGACAGGATGCAATAGATTATTGATAATAAGGAAATGTATGGCAGCAGTATTTACAAGCTAACAGCATGGAGGTTGGCAAAGATAGGAAGAGGAACGTGACTATTGACTGAGCGTCCTGATTTTTGGGACAGGCAACAACAAATGTTTTTCTGGAAGGTTTGCATTGTCAAAGGAGATGATGTTGTCAAATGTGGCCCAGATGAAATCTGGACTGAGGAGTACTGCAAGAATGTACAACATGTTTTGTACCTTTTGCAAGGTACTTAAGGCAACTGAGTGGCTGTGTCTACTAGAGAACAAAGCTATTGCATGTATTGCAAAACAGCACAAGATTCATTCAGCAGGGTTGTCAAGGGGAACAGAGCTCAAAGGGGGGTAGCATTTATTTACAAGGTTCCAAAGACTTGTAGGCTGTGCAGCTTTAAAAGTTGTAGTCAGGCCTTTTTTTGGGGGCAGACCAAGAGGTGGGATTATGGGTCATGGCTAAAAGTCACAATTTCAAGTTTCCAGACGTGACTCCAAAGGAAGATGGTGAGCTCTGTTGCTCACTTCATTTGATGCACATTCTCAGATTGGTTTTTGTTTACTTTAGCTTCCCTAAATATTTGCTTCATTCAAATGTGCAGTTGTATGCTTCATAAAATTTCATCAGACTTGTAACTTGTGGTGGGCATGGGTCTCTCTTTAGCTACACTGAACCTATCAGTAAAGTTGGTTGCCTTTTTTTTGGTCCTATTGTGATGTAGCCAGAATTAGGGTCATGAAAAATAAGCGCTTAGTCATTTGCGTAAGCATGCAGACTTCAGTCATGTTCCTGCAGCCTTATTCCATCTTTCTCAAAAGGCAGGAGAATTTTTCTTTCTGATAGAGAGGCTGAAAAACCCTTCATTAGAAGTTGTCTTGGTAAGCATGTTGCAGAGCTATGAAAAGGCTTCACTTCCATGTTCCAAGTCCCAAGTTCTTGTGGTATTTTCACCTAAGGCTCGCAGGGATAAATGAGCAAAACAGTCATAGGCATTTATGTAACAGTTCTTGGGAAATGAGCAATAGTATTTTTCCAGTAGTGCTTGCTATGTCAGTGTACGTTCTAGAAACTAAGTGCAGCTATTGCATGGCATCCCCCTGAGACCCTGTGAGAGTCCTGGTGTGCAGCTCTCCGGTTCTGCCAGCATTCATTAAACTTGTCTTAGGGGTGTCTTGTTTTCTTGGGTGCCCTTCTGAAACCCCCTCAGGCTGCATGTAATGAGTGTGTGTACCTCTGAGGTGATTTTCTTGCTAAGGGTCCTTTCTTGTATGATAATTGTTTTTAGAAATACCTCCCTTAAAACTGACAGGAAATGTTATTTTGACTGCATGAACACTTTATCAAATACAAGATTTGTATTCCCCAGGAATATATTATAGGAGCACCCAGGAATTTTTAAAACTCCTCATGAGAAATGAGAATAGCCATCCCAACCCAAAATAGACAGTGGTTCCCACTCAGCTGGGACCTTAGAAATTCAGCGCTATGTTCCTACTTTGTAAACTTGTGTTTCCATAGTGGAAACTGGGAGACATAGCGTGCTGTAGACAAGCAGAGAGTTCTCTGTAAGAGCTGTAAGGACTCAGGTAGTGAAGTGGAGGACCCTGGTCTAATTCAGGCAAAGCAAGGATCTGTAAGTGGATTTCTGTACCCAGACAATAGGCAAATCAGCTGTTGATTATCTGATATGTAAATGCAGGGTCTCTTGGTGGTTTTGAATGGTGGTTCTTTACAGGACCTAAGAATGCTTTTCTACCAATCTCTTGTATATTTTCATGTAGAAACTTTCAGATTTGACTAAAATAGTTCTAATCTTGCAGTTGGAGATATAGCTAGTGATGGATAATTATGAATTCTGGCAGAGCACCCCCCAATGTTCAAAATATCACAGCTTCTTAGTTTAGAATAGTCAACTGCTAAGAAGAAACCAAGACTTCAGGAGCTTTAAGGTTTGAAAAATGTCTCTAGATTCTGCAATAGTTTGTATCATCATCTAGTATTAAGAGTGTTTTGAAAGTGATCACAGTGACCTGGTAGAGCTTGACTGTATAGTTGTACAATGAGAACGATGTATCACTGTCTTGATGTTATTTCATCGGACCTTCAGGTATTCTCCTCCCCCACCCAAAACAAAGCAATGAGAATCAAGAAGCTTGCAGTGGTAGGGATGCTGGGGTGCTCATCAGAGCTGGTCTCTTGCTGGTTGTGAGCAGCCCTTATAACTTCCATTAGTAACTAATGGGGGGCAGGAGGGTTGCAAGTGTGCCTGTGAATTTGGACAAATAACCCCCTCCACCTTAGAATCATAGAATCATTAAGGTTGGAAAAGACCTCTAGGATCATCAAGTCCAACCATCACCCCAACACAGTATTTGAGATGCTGTGATCACTGCCCTGCTCCTGCTGGCCACACTATTCCTGATACAAGCCAGGATGCTGTTGGCCGCCGTGGCCACCTGGGCACACTGCTGGCTCATGTTCAGCCGCTGTCAGCCAGCACCCCCAGGCCCTTCTCCGCCAGGCAGCTTTCCAGCCACTCTTCCCCAAGCCTGTAGCGTTGCATGGGGTTGTTGTGACCAAAGTGCAGGACCCGGCACTTGGCCTTGTTAAACCTCATACAATTGGCCCCAGCCCATCGATCCAGCCTGTCCAGGTCCCTCTGCAGAGTCTTCCTGCCCTCGAGCAGATCAACACTCCTGCCCAACTTGGTGTCGTCTGACACATGATTATGACATATGATTATCAAATGGTGAAGACAAACCAAGAGATGGTTTCTAAAGGATTTCAAAGTGGCCACTGCTTGGAAAAGTGTTATGTGGCCATATATAAATAAATTCACAAGCATTTTTGGTGATAGGAGGAGGATTAACCCATGAAAGTTGAAATTACCACTTGACAGGTCTTGGACAATGTCCTGCATATTTAGCAGGTCTCATCCAGGTCTTACGGAGTGCTGCATGATGTTGAAAATCTGCAAATTTCCCTTACCCTTCCTGTCTCCAGTTGGGGATCTGTCTTCCCGACTGTTGGGAAGAGCATCATGGCTGAGTGCCTTCTCCCCTTGCTACTGCCTGCTGCGAAGTGTTGAATCAGCTCTGTTGAGAGGCCAGCAGCTGCACAGCTCAGACAATCTGTTTCTCTGTTAACATGGCTTTAGTGTGGGTATGTTTTCCTGATTCCCTGATGTGTTACGTCTAAGTATGATCCCGGATGGCACATCGCTTCTATGAAACCGTCACCTCAGAAGTCATTAACACTTGTGGGGCAGCTGCTTCCACGCTACTAATGTTAGTTGGAATCGAGCAGGTGACTTTAGGCCAGGAAGATCTTCTGAGTCCCTTTTCTCTGTTGCCCCAGCTTCCTCACTCCCTCCTCCCCCCTTCCTCAAGCCCAGACTTCTCTCTTTCAGGCACGCTGACTTGTGGAAATGAGCCAACGTTGCAGTGTACCACAAGCAGATACTGCTGCAGGGAGAGGAGGGGAAAGGACAGCGTCTTAGGAGAGGGAAACGGATGTATGTTTCAGCTTGGAGAGATGAAGAGGATTAAAATTCCTGGAATGATTTTTTGTCCAGCAGTGCTTTTGCTACATCTCATTTTTCTGACCCCTGTGCAGTCCTCAGCATGGTGCTGCTTTAGCTGAGACATCAAAACATTAGACTTCCAAATATTCTTGGGATCCTCCTCCTCTTCCTTTTGCATGTGTAGTCATGAGGCAGCCAACACAACGCAGGAGCAAAGAGGAAATCTATTTAGGAATGTGAAGGAAATGTTCTTGATTTTGGCAAAAAAACACCCTTCCATTTAAGCTGTTCTGTTCTACCTTTGTGATGTCTGACTGCTTTCTGTCACCTGGTTGCAGGGAACGTGAAGCTGTTCTCTCTAACATCTGTCAAAGAAATGGAACATGTATGTTGGGGAGAGAGCCCTCTGCTCCCACTCTCACTCCACAGTATTATCGTGGTATAGGGAAGATCTTCAGAGAAGGGCTAGATGGCTAAAAGCTGAAATAAAGTGGGCAGCAAAATGGAAAGATGTTCCATGCCCTGCAGAGCTTAGGGCACGGAGTGTCTGGGAGCCGTGACTCGTCAGGGGATAGCAGAAGTTCTTGGCTGTTGAAGGAGAACCTCCTGGGGTTTGGTGCTCGACCAGGCAGGGTGGGAAACTGGATGGGCTGGGAAAATAACTGAACAGGTTGGGATGAAGAGGGGAGCTGTGGCTCAGGATGGTTTTAGATGAGAAGGATGACGCATTTGTGTGGTATGGGGATCTTCCTTAAAGGCAGCTTGCATGGTGTTTCTTGGAGGTTTCTGAAAGGAACTGGGAAGAACTGTTAGGCTGTGTATGAACTGGCAGCTTCCAGTTGTATTCCAGGAAGTGTGTGTTTCCAGAGTCCTGGATATTAAAGAGCACTTAATAAAGTAGTAAGTGCTGTAAGGCATTAGCTGCTCCAGGAGTGAGCTGTAGGGCTTGGGAGAAAAGTGATGTTTTTGATTGCTGGATTCTGATGCCGTTCTGGCGAAGCAGAGCTGTAACCCTGGGTGGCTAGTACACCGAGCAAAATGAATCAATGAGTATTGCAACATAAATAACAGTTTTTCTGCACTGTCACTTGCTTATGTTGACTCCATCTGTTGAATTCCACCTTCCCCCAGTTTATTTCTTTTCTTTCCTATGTAATAGTTTACTTGGCTTTAGAATATATATATTCAGACAAAATAAGCACAAGAAGTCTTGGGAGAGCAATTTACTTTCTTCTTTCTCTTAATGGCTTCCTTTGCATTTCTAGCCTCTGCTGAATGCTGCATGGTTTTGTTTCCATTCACATTCACACCATTCTCTGTCCTATCTTTGCTGTACGCAATAAGTAGTTCCAGGGATCTTCATGCCCGATGGACCTTTAAACAGTCAGCCACTGAGCTATCTACTGAGTTGTGACGTAGAAAAAGATACAGATCTTTGCTTGAAAATGCCAACAGCAGAACTTGCACAAATGTGAGTGTGAAAACATATATAGCAGTGATCTGAAGCACTAGAGGAAGCTTACAGATGCCCTTGCTAAGGATTTTAGGGCTTTGTTTCATTTTTGAAGACAAGTCAAGTTCCCTCAGCTGACAGCTTTCAGGAGCGAATGTTTGACGTTATGCTGCCCAGAGTCACTCCAGTCAGATTCCCAAGAACTGGGTGAAATCTCCGTATCTCTTCTGTGATAGATGTGAGGCACAGTTGCTGTCAGTGCTACGGGTGTCTGGGATTTAGCAAGTCTCCCCTTAAGGTAATGCTTAAAAGAAGTAGATAAGCCCTGTGGAATGGGAAAAGGGAGATTTGAGAGTTCTTTGTCTATTTCTGGGTTCTTGTGTTTGGATGATTTAGTAATACCTGACATAACAGTGCAACAGAAGAGAGAGACACTGCTTGGCCTGGTAGGTTATGTGATGGAAAGCACAAATGTGGATGTAGAGAAAGGAAATGTGAAAGAGGAGGAGGAACAGCAATATAGGAGAAAGAACTGGCCTGGGGTGGCATATTGCCAAGCTTTGCAGGTATGGATGACAATTTTAAATTCATGTGGAAGGGGAGGGGAAATCAGCTAAAAGGGAGTTTAGGTATGTGGGCAGTGGTATGAGAGGATGCTATCTTCATTCTGAATTCTGCTTCCAAATGGTGGGGCTGTAGAGGAGAACATTGTTGCAGTTGCAGAGGGAAGCTCATTAAGATGTTACCTGTCAAAAGGTGGGGCTGGGGTGCAGAGCAGAGTGAAAAGCATGGAAAGAGCCTACAGCATTAATCCAGCGTGCACCCTGAAGAGCCTTTGTGTGTTGGGGAAGGATGTCAGATCATTCCTGGTAGTTCTTGAGTGATTTAGCCGTCATGACTGTAGTCACACATGCAAGAAATACAGAGAAAGGGGGGCAGCACCGTTTCCTCTTGAAGTTACTGTTATCTGTGCTTAATGAGATTAAACATGCTGCTAATTTTTGCTTCTACCTTGTTCAGTATTATCACTTCTCTATTAATTTTGTTACTGCTTATTAGCATGAAGACTAGGAAAGAGAACATCAGACTTAGATCTTCTCAGTACTTTTTTTCTGGTCTGTGCCTTCTGCCACATCCTGCTCCAGCAAAGGTCTGCCATGCCTCACTAATCTTGGTATCATTGCCCTGCTGTCCCTCATAGCTATACAGGTGGGTTTCATGGCAATTAGCACTGAAACGAGGATTAAGTGCTCTGAATAACATCTGTGATGTTTGCTCTTTCCACTTCTTCCTGTGGAAAATGTGTGTAGGGTACAATGGCTATTACTACTAGAGAAATCAGGTATGTTGTAGGGGGATTTTGTGTGGGCTTTTTTTTTCTTTAAAAAAAAAGGCATCTCAGCACAGCACAAAGCCATATCGAGGTACTACAGACCAAAGATCAGACATCAAAAGAGCATGAACACAAATCCTGTGGCTTGCTTATTTGTCCTGCATTTCTGCCTGTTCCCAGAGAATGGGAGGTTTGAAAATGGAAGGTGGAAAGACCTCTAGAGCACTTCCCAATTTTGTTTCATCTCAGATGGTCATAAAATGCATATTAAAGAATCAAGGAAAGAAAGGATGTTTTGTAGTGTGTTTGGGTTTTGGAAAAGGCTTTGCAGCAGGTCGCCCCAGATGCTGAATATTAACTGCAGGTATTGAATGCAGTTGTCAGTGCTGGCTAAACGGCAGCAAAAGTGCTGCAAAAGGAGAAGGTAGAGAGAGATGATCTCTAGGCCTTTTTGTATAAACAAGCATTTGAGGATGTTCTTGTCTGGTAGCAGCATGTTAGTAGCTGTTGGTGATTTATTTTTCTTTTAAAATACAGCTGCAATATTTTGAATAAAAAAGAAGCCACATGTAGCTGGTTTGTAGCCTGTCATAACTGAGTATAACTGGAATCTTGAGGTGCCAGTAACAATTATTTTTCCATCCACACAGCAGAGCAAGCACATTATTAAAATGCAAAGTAATCTTACGGATGTAGCAAAATGCATAGCATGCTTTTTATTTAAATCTATATATACCCCATAGTATTGAATGTACAGTTGCATACTTTTGACACTGCAGTTCAAACAGATTCATGTAATATTACCAGAATATTTACCAGGACAGTAGCTGTTCTTCATGGGCATTTTTTGCTTGTTTTTGTGCCTGCCTTTTATGCTAACTTCACATGTGCAAGGGGATGCCTTTGAAATCTATACTGGCCCACTGCTTTGCCATTTCAGTTGTATTTGCCATATTTCCACTAACATTTATGAACAAAGACAGTTGACCTTTGCAGAGTGAATGGCTAGATGCATGTGTAATTAGAGAATTAATAGTGGTATGTCTCATTTATTTACCTCAGGGTGTAGAGTCATATTGAGTGCCTGGTGGTGATCTGAATACTGCTACAATAAATACAATTCAGAACCACACCAAAGTTATTTTTGAGAGACCTAGTTGATTCACTGCAGGAGAGAGGCTTGGAGCAAAATAATATTTATGTGGTATGCGCTTTCTGGGGATGGAGAAGCAGGAGTGCTCAGAGAGCTAGATTCTTCAGCAGATTTACTCTACGTCCAGTGTGCAGACTCTTACAAGAAAGCAAATGTCTCTGTTAACCTGTTCTTTTTATCTTGGTCCATTCTACTCTTTCCTCCTGTTTTCCCCTTAAAATGTGTGCTTAAGAAATTTGAAGCCTTGTGTGTCAGCAGGAAATTGGTTTCAGAGTGTGACTCTGACACCACATGCAAGCGGTCCTCTGAGTCCTCTTCATTCTCGCTAACGCTGGCAAGATACCAAAGATCTGTTGTAGCTTTTGCCATTTCAAAAGATAAGCTGAGTAGTGATTGGGAGCCTGGAGGGAAGAGGTGGATAGAGAAGGGTCCCTCAGTGCGGACAGTAAAACCCCGATACTCAGTAGGTTGAGTGAAAGGATTAGGTACCACAGGCAGGAGTGCTGCGGAATTGTGCTACTTGGCTGTGCTCTATTATTAACTTGGAGGAGCCCACCTTTGGGACTGGCTGTCTAGCTGAGCACTGATGGAGATGCCAGTTAATGCCAACTGTGGCAGCAGCTTGGACAGATCTGTAGGCATCGGGATGACAGTTTGTTTCAATGAAGCCTCCAAGCAGATTTAATTCCTAATAGCCTAAGCTGGATTTGAAATAAAAGCAGAAAAGTGAAAGATTAAGTGATGACCCACCTGTGCCTACCCTGGTTTTATCCCTTGTCTATAGACTGATGCTTCAGTACTAAATAATTTGAGCAGAAATGTGTTATAATTTTTATTTTAAGAAAAAATTCAGTGCTTTCTTTGAGATTTCATGTGTGGATTTCCCTGCTTGCTGGGCTGCCATTGCAAAAAGACACATGCTTCTTGCTGCAGCTTGACTGACTGGCAGCGCTGATGCGTGAAGAAGAAAACCTTGATAATTTCAATTCCTTCAGCGTTCTAACACAAAGGATGGCTTTATCCCTTATGAAGAGATCTGGAAACAGATAAAGATTGTTAACATTGAATTAATAGATGTAGTGCAAATAATCAGGCTGTAATAAAAGACAAAATGTCCAAAGCCGTAGTGATAGCTCTTTTTTCTTTTTTCCCCCCTCTTTTTTTTTGTAGCATGGGGAGGGAGGAGATGAAAGAAACATTATCCAAGCCTTCTTTTGCCATCAACCCCTCTTGAATAAAGAACGACTGGAAAAGCTGCTCTGCAGCAAATGGTGTTACTTTCTGTGCATCAGCGTGAATTTAGATTCCAAGGCTTATTTGTAGGATTCAGCATTTTTGTAACAGCTACATGCAAAGAGGAAAGAAAACAAAAGAAGTTAGACATTTACCCCCCTATGCCTGAGCTGAGACTTTTTTTTTCCCAGCTAGAAAAATAAATAAAGCTGTATTTAAGTGCCTCTATATCAGTATTACATGTTGAGGACCCTTAGGACTAAAAGTTTCTGCTGGTCCCATTTCTGTTTTAATAATGGGAGGCCTTCCTGTGAGGAAAATAGCATAGAGATTATAAAACTGATGGTCTATTGAAGGAGAGTTTCAGATTCTGGAATGGGTGCAAGTAAAAGATGCTTGCAGTGTCAGATGCTGCTTTAACGTGGCACATGCAGTATATGAGAACTGAGCCTGTAACAGGTCTAATCCAAGCACCACAACTGTTTGGNGGCTATTTCCTGTATAGATCAGACCATTTAAGGTATGAGGGTTCCTGCTATCCTTCCTTGCTTACACAACACTGAATCAATGGAAAAACAATTAGAAGATACTGTGTCACTTTTTAGTCTCCTTTTTTTTTTCTATCAAGAAATTCTGCACAGGGAGAAATTTCATGGAGTTGGCCTTCCAAGCTGCAGTTTAGAATTTGTTTTGTTTTGCAGATACTTGCTAACCTGAGTTAGGCCATTACCCCAGAATTTAGAGTTCAGGCCTCCCTCTACCGCCAGGCCCTGAATTAGCAGGAAATCCTGGAGTGTTCGCTGGCATCTGCCCTGTTGTTCCTCTGAAACAGGCAGAGCACACCCCATGGCGCAACTCCCTTCCCTCCAGCTTTTTCAGATATCAAGAAGAGTTGTGTGAATCCGTAGGTGTTAGGGCTCTAGAGCTCTTGTACTTTCTTGCCTTCCACTGGTGATCTCTCTGTGAATAACTGTCAATACTTGCTTCATCTGCTCCTTTTAGGCAGTAGTTGGGTAATGCTGCGCTTCAGCAAAAATACAGTTCTGCTGTGCAGCTCCTGTTCCAAACTGTGGTGCCTGACCACATGCATGGGCACCTCCTCACTGTTATGCAAAGGCTGCTGTGCATTGTATATTGGATCACTGATCTGGCTTCATGAAAAATTGGGAGATGGGGCACGTTTCTTGGGTTTGGCTGGAAGTGAGGTTGGTTCATGATCCTGCCCACAGCCCATCGTGACAAGCTGTGACTCAGCTGAACTGTGTGGGAACTCTAGGGGGATGACTGGGGGCTCCTTGAGCTGACACTGTTTGACAAAGCTGCTTTTTCCTCAAACTGGTGTGAACAAGCAGTGCTGGAAAACTTATCTGAAACTCTGGGTTTGTTCACAGCAACCTCTGCACTTTTGTAGAATGTCGGGGGAGCCTGATCATAGTCTTCTCAAAGCTATTTATTGCAGCAACAGAAGCACAGTGTCTCTTCAGGCTCAGGAAGATGGCAGAATGTCCATATATGCTTTTTGCAAGTTTGTTAAATTTAACCATAGGGCTAGAATTTCAGTCTGTGTTTCTAAATCAGCACCTAAATTTTGTAGAAATTGGTGCTTTCAACCCTGCCTGGCTTTCATTTTACAGGTGTCTGCATCTCTAAGATGTTTTAAAAGGTACAGTTATGGCTTCCACTTTTAGACATAAGGAGAAGATTCAACTTATTTTTAAGGCTCAGAGGGAGAAATCCAAAGGTTAACAGTTGGTTGATATATCAGATGTTGCTTGATATGTGTATCTGCTCTTCATTTTTGCATTTCCTTTTCTCTGCTTCTCCAGGTGTCATCTTGACATGAGTACATTCAAGCTTGGCACTAAGGACTATATGAAACTTGCTTGTAGGGGTGGAGAAAAGAAACTGCAGCATCCTTGTGTGTATCAAAATGCCTTGTAAAAGCTCTTTAGAGAGTGAGAATTCAATTCCTTGAAACAATTTTCATAAGCACTTGGTACAAACATGAAAAACATCATCTCTGCACACTGTGCAAGCACGAGATACACAGATTATAGTGCAATTAACATTAGTGAAGAGAATGGTTATGTCTAATTAGTAGCACAAGATAGGTGAGAAGGTTTTTGAAGCGTCCTGCTCAGAAGTGGCATTAATCCAGTAATATCCAAGCAGTAAACCCTGTAATGCTTTTCTAAATGGCCTGGTTAGTCCTGAGGGTGTTTGGGCTTTATTGTTGCACACATAATTTAACGAACTTTTAAAGAGACCTCTAGGCAACAGCCCAAACTCAGAAGGGCAGAGGAGAAAATGCTGATAGACAGTCCTACTGAGCTAGAACACAGTGGCTCTGAAGGAAAAGCTGCTGAATGGGCTGATGGCTGAAAGAAGTAAAGCGACTGCACTTGGACTCACTAATGCACTTTTTGTCCAAATTGGAGCCATCTCTCTCTTTAGGAAGTTATTTGTGTTGGAAATCAGGCCATAGCTAGGCTGGAGCAGGAAGGAAGAGGCGGATAGTTAGTGATCTCAAAAGGGTGTGCTCTGGGTGCAGAACGACGGCTGTGGAAGAAGTAGGTTGGCTGCAAGGGCATTGAACTTGGCAAGAAAGCTTCTTCAGCTCCTTGTACTGCTGAAAATCTGGTGTCATGCTGGAGCCTTTGGAGCAGAGCTGAGGGAGCCTGTGGAGGGTGGTCACGGTGGTGAGGCTTGCTGCCCATTCAGCTAAGGAGCCAGCAGCACTCCTGAGGCCACTCGTCCCTTCCTGCAACCTCTCTGTCCTTCACAAAAATATAAAAATGTGCACTCAGCAGGGGAGTATTGGTCACCCTTTTCCTGTTCCCAGCCTGGAAAAAAAGAGAAGCCTCTTACCTTCTGTCCAGTGGTTCCCGAGCGCTTCCCCAACATTTCATAAAGTGTTACAGGCCTTTCTTGTCATGTCACTGTGCCTGTTTTGCTGAAAGGGATGTTGAAGCGGCAAAGTAGTGTAAGCCTTTTTTTCCAGTGATGCAAATTGTCTGTATTGGAGTCAATAAAGAAACCAAAATTTGCAACTTCCTTCCCGTGACCTTTAAATCATGCGTTTACCTATACTGAGGGGTGCCTCTGACACCATTTGTGCCTTAGCTTGGCAACTGGATAGAAAAGCAATCTCATTTTCCTGGGCTGATTCATAGGTCCCTAATGACAGGTTACATATTAATACTTGTTTTCAGCAATTACCATGCAGTTGTGTTTTGACTGGAACCTGATAGCAAATATGAGTGAGAAGAGCTTCAGGCTATGGCCTAATAGTGCAGCAATGATACCTTTCGTTTGCCTGTTTGAAAACAGTTCCCCCCCAGTTGTTGTAGTCCTTTTCTAAGGCGAATAGATCACAGGTGTTTGCTCTTTGCTTGTTTATTATTCTGTTTCAATGCATTTGACAATGGTTTATATAGCATCAGTTTTGTTGCTGCTCCATCATTACAATGATTATTACTATAGGGCATAAAGTATCAAACTCAGATCACAGCCCTATTGTGTAAGAAATGTATAAATGTGCAGTAAAGAGAGACTCTGTCACAAAGTGTTAGTGGTGTCTAGAGAGACGAGGCAGAGAAGAAAAGGCGTTATTCAGCATGTGCCTCTATTGCACAAAGCGTCAGTTGCAGAGTCTGATGCAGAGCAGTTCTTGAAATGGGAAGGGTCACATTTCTTTTGTACAAGGTTGCAGGATCAGGAAAGATGAGCTCTTACCTCCCTTCTAGAGATTAGCACCTTTAAAATAAACTGGCCTTACATGTGACAGAGAAAGAAGTTCAAGCATCTAGACAGTCAAAGGTCCCTTTCTGACCGTGATGGGGTCAGAAATTTGTGTAGTATTTAAGAAGCACATTTAAAGTTGGTGTGAAAGTCCTTATTGTTTTAAATCTTATTGAACTTTAAGGATTTGCACTGCACCTAAAAGTCTCTTCTCCCAGCAGCTGGGGGCAAGTGGGAAGGTTATTGTCCTTCATGGAGGGATTCTTCTCTGTTTGCAAGTACTGCAAACAGGTAGGAAAAAATTGCTGTTTCCCATCCAGAGTTGGGTGAGATAGTCTGTCTCTTATCTCAGATTCAAAATCTCTCCTCACTGTCACTCAAGGACCTTCCAGTTCCAAGGGACCAGTTGTTTCTGTATTCCTTAATCTAGGAAGTTGGACAGCTCAGATATGGTGAAAGTCTTCTGAAGAATTGGCATCCTTTGGCTGGAGAAAGTGCTAAGAGTAGCCTTTGCCACCATCTTTGAGCTCTAATGCATGTAGGTACCAATTTAAAGCAGAATGATGCTGGCTCACTGACATTGCTCTCTCCTATTTCTTTACAGCTCCTGTATGACAACCCAAAAGCCCGTCAGGAAGTAGAATATCATTGGCGAGCATCAGGGTGTCCCCACATTGTCCATGTCCTGGATGTTTATGAGAATATACATCATGGAAAGAGATGCCTCCTCATTGTCATGGAATGGTATGGACCAGCAGCAGCCCCCCAGCCAAGCATTTCTCTTTGATGGGGTGGAGGGAGTGGGAGAATATGTTGGCTTAGGTGAGAGTTAGGTGAGCTTTCTTAGCAGCATGATTTTAGTTTGCATAGCAAGCCTTTTGTTGTCTTTATGGAAGTGGTAGGGAAATGTGTAGATGCTCCAGCCAACCTGTATCATGGAAGAACGAGGACCCCTAGCCAGAAAATAAATTTTCCTTGTACTCCATGACAATTGTCCTTGTTAAAGCATTGACTAATTAATACAATCTTGAAAGATGTGTCTAGAAATATGATGCGCTTTGATTGTGAATGGCTTCCAACTCGAGGTATAAATCCTATGATCTGATATGATCCTTTTTGCTACTATTTTGACTAACTTTTCCTATACTCTCCTTGATCTGTAATACCACAGCTATTGTCTTCTTCACTGGGGACAAGTTAATAATCCTATTCAGTATCTTTGCTTCTTTCTTTCTTTTTTCTTCATCTCCAGCCCTTACATAAAACAAGATTACTGTCAGCCCCCCAGTGCCAGCGTATCTGACTTCGCAGCTATGTGTGTCATGTCCCTTGTGACAGGGTACATTGAATTGAAAGCATCAAAACTTGTTTGATGGCTTTGTTTTGTTTTTTAATTACTCCCTATCAGAATGGCTTTGTGCATTGATTCAAATGAGTGTGATGTTCAGGAAGCATTGGCATAGGAGGCAGCCAGGAATCTCTTCTAATCTGTTCCTGCCATGGTTCTGTGCAATTATATGGATGCACAGTCAGGTGTTAATTTGATCTTTTCTGCTCATGGAAGGTGGGGGGTTTTTTTTGTGTTCTTTGTTTCAGCATGGAGGGAGGAGAGCTGTTTAGCAGGATCCAGGAGAGAGGAGATCAAGCTTTCACTGAGAGAGGTGAAAAATCCTAAGTTTAATCTTAAAGTTTGTGAAAGATTGCTTCTCCCTTTCTCTGTCCCCTTGCTTAATTCCCTTACAGGAATTTTTCTTTTATTTGATTTTTGTTTGTAATTTTTTCCTTTTTTTTTTTTTCTATCCAACTCTGTATTAAACACTTATTTTTAAAAGTTCCTGAAAATCAGGAATTACCAGAACTGGCCAAGTTCAGACACAATGAGGAAGGTTTAGAGGAGAATTCCTCATACAAATCTGCTCATCTTCTTCATTTCTGAACCACTGCAGCCTCTGTTATCCTAGTCCCTGGTCTTCTGCCAGACCACCTCTAACATGATCAATGCAGATCCTACTGTGATTTCTCTTCTGGCTGTCCCTCAAGCAGTATCTGTGCACAGCTATACTGTTAGGTGATGAATATAACAAGCAAATCACATTTGATGAAACATCTCTTATTCAAGGGTTTTAAAGTACTACTTGAAAGGAAGTGTTATTAGCCACACTGTAAACAAGCCTGCTCATCTCTAACAGGGGCTATGTGCAAGTTTAAAGACCTGCTATGAGTCAGTGACAGAGCTTGCAATAGAATAGTCTTACCATTTTTATTGTCTTTGCTATTTATTATTTGCAGAGTATCACAGGTGTGCTTGACTGTGGTTCCCCTTGCACATTCACAATAGACAAGAGCTTGCTTCTGCTCACGAGTAAAAATGTTAGTGTTTGTAACTAGCTGTGACTGTTTTGCAAGTCTGGTATAGAAGCCAGGCTTTTTTTGATCAGTGATCCTTTGTTTCATAGCCTGTGATGAATCCTTTAAGTGGAATGAGAGACTCAGGTAGGGAAAATGAGCATTTTTAGGAACTTTACTTGTTCCTCTCTAAAATACAGGATTCCAGGGGGGAAACTGGTTCCATGATCATTCGTGACTCTACTCTGTTAAAAACGTGTTTTTTCTACATTAAATGTCGTTGTATAACACTCTAAATACTTACTCAGAAATTGTCTGGGATTGTTAAACAAAAGAACCACCTTCATTCTTCCCTGAGATAAATGAGCCTTGTTCCACTAGATTCCCCAGGTTCCCTGGCTGTTTATATCAGCCACAACATCCCATTAGGAGCCAGGGGGTTTGGCCTGGGCCAGGAAGGAGAAAGTTGTGCAAGGTTTTCCCCAAAGAAGATGAGTGTTTCTGCCTTCTGATTGTCCTTGACTGAGATTGTGTGATTTCAGTCTCAAACCATGTGAAAAAGGATTCCAGGTTACAGTACAATAATTTCTACTTTCTCTCTCACTACTGCAGCTGAGGTTTCTACCTATGCAGAAAACACAGTATCAGGCTGAAGTGGCTAATTCTGTTTCCCTGTCAATGGAGATGTAATATAATGCTCTCTTGGTACAAGGGGAATGTCAGTCCTCCCTGCTCTGAAAGCTCTCCCTATGTAACTGAACTCTTCCGGACTTCAAGAGTACTGCTTTTGCAAGGCAGCTCACCAACCACTAGAATTTCCCACTGGGGTTATGTTAAATTTTAGAAACATATTATTTCAAAGGTGGCGGTTTGGGCTTTGCAAAATAGAACTGTTGATTTTGTTTCTCCTGAGGAAAAACTTCTGAAGACA
>VZTV01017443.1:0-21319 GCA_013400875.1 Anhinga rufa | reverse complement strand
TGAAAAAGTCTATGGAGTATCACCATTCCAGCTGATCTTCCTTGTTCCTGAGATTAGACTGGATTTCTCCATCCTTCTGCTATAGCCCTTGAAAGAGTACACAGCTGCTAATATTGTTAGTCATCTCTTATGTTAGAAGATTATTCTCTGCTTTTATGAGAAGTTATGTGTCTTTTAAACATCAGAAATCTGCTGCCAAGTACAGTTCACAGCATGAAGATAAATAATGCCATTAAACTAGAAAACCTTTTAATGATTGCTGGCTATTCAGTGGGCTTAGCAATTTAAACTAACACTTCCTTATAAAAATCACCGCACTTACTCAAAGTTCTGAGCCCAGCCATCATTTCAAGACAATGTGGTAGCATTCATTTATAAAGTGGGTCATTGGTGATTTTCTGAAAGCTTACCCTGGTGATTTTTATATTCTTTTTATTGCTATGTACAAGAAGAAATATCACATGTGATTTGGGTTGTTAAAATGGCATGAAATTATTTCAATTTAGCAGGGACTGTCTAGGAATAAGGCATGCTATGGGGGTAATTCTTAATTCCCATGAGGACAGTTGCTGTGAGTTGACAAATACATACTTTGTCAGCCCACCATTCTGCCCTCTGTAATGGTAAAGGAGCAGATTAAAAGAACATGGCTTCTCTGTTGCATCAAGCCAACCCTGACTAGAGTTTTTCTGTTCACTCCAGTTTCTGTTATTGACTATGTCTTTTATTGCTGAGTATCAACAAAGTAGAGAGACTAACACTTAGCTCATGTACTTTCCTTTTTACACCTATGTAGTATACATTTTCTATCTAGAAATGGCCAAAGTGTATGTACTCTGTCATTGGAAAGATGTTCAATAAGTCTTAAAGCACTGGAAAAATTTTTAAGGAGATAGAGAAACATTAAGGGAAACACTTTGAAATAAAGAAAATTAGATTAGCAAATAGATTGTACTAACAAGCAGGCAATCATAGCCCTGTTAGAATGGAAAGCAAGGGGTCTCGGGAGTTCTTTCTTTAAATCAACTTAATGCTAAAATTAATAACTGATGGGTGCACATGAACAATTTAACCAGAAATTAAAACTAAATCCTTCTGTGATCCTAAGCATGAAACTGAGTTCACCATTTACTCATTTTCATTTGAACACACAGAGAAAAGGAATAAAAAATTTGAAAAGAAACTTGCTTTTTTATTGCTATTATTCTAAATGTAGAACATCTTTCCTAAAGTCCGGTCAGAATTTGGCAATTTAACATGAATCTAAAAGTCCTCTTCCATCTGTAGAAGAGAACGTGTACTCAGAACTATGCTAGGTACAAGAGAGAAGTTCAGAGTGCATTCTTGCAGGTGCCATAGCACAGCCTGCAGGGAATGATGCTCTCTAATGGAGATTCACTGCAAGGCTCAGCACATCTCTCCCCTTAGGTCCGTAGTAGATCTGACAGATGACATCCTTTTGTTATTTAATTTCTTTTCATTCCACACACACTTACTGCATTTCTAAAATCTAAGCAAGAATGGGTAATTGAATTCTTTGTTTTGTAATCATTAATTTATCAAACACTTTTTATAATCTTAAAACACATTAGTGTTTAATTAAATCTTCGGAGAATTTATTCTCTCTCTTGGCCACTCTGGTGTAGCACTCAGAATTTATTAGGCTGGTATTAAACACCAAAATCATGTTTACTCCAGCACTTCCTAAAAATATGGATGCAATTGTAAACAAAGCATTCACTGTTTTGTAAATAATTGATTTGGTTGAAAGGTCAGAGATTGTTCCAAACAGCATTATAGCAGAATTATTCAGGATTTTCCAAGTTTAACCTCATAGAAGTTATATGCCCAAACACTGAACCATCTGACAGCTTGTAAAGGTTTTATTACTCTGATCTTTTCTAATTTAGACTCCTAAATGACTCATTGTTCTTTGCTTAGGAATAAGTGATGCTGTTTGGCAAATTTATTTTTCTATTAAAATGGGGTCTCTAAGTGAGTTCTCAGAGAATTCTGTACCTCATTGACTTTTTGCCTAAAGCATAAAAATCTAGAGGCACAAGACAGAGAATAGGATGGGTAAAAATATTCTGGCATGGTGTACATCCTCTGTGAAGGTTAATTATTAAATCTCATGAACTTCTTTCAGCCCCTCACAAGGGCTGTCATTTGGAATATATTCAAATAAGCCTTGCTTTTATTTTCCAACCTTTGAATAAGTGTGAAGCTGGTAAATATTGTTGTTCGGGGTTTTTTTGTTAGGATTTTTTTCCTTCCTTTTAATTTGCCTTTTTTTATTTTAGCTCTCAGAGAGCATTTCCATCCTCTTTTCAAGTCTGCCCTTTGTGTTCTGCATAGAGGCAACTATTTATAATAAAGAAGAGGGTATACAACCCTTACAGAAATGAAAAAAATGATTTTTTAAATATTAAATGATAAATATTATGGATATAGTTATATTTCTGGGGACCATTACTCAGCAGCAGACCTATGAACTAGTGGCCTGAGGGTACATCTTTGGATATATATGAACCATAATGAGGGAAGGAAATGTCTAGATTTTCAGAAAAACATTAATGTGTACCACTGATATTCTAAAAGCTTTCTTTCCTTATTGGATTCCTGATTTAAATGAAAGGTAAGAAACCAGGGAAACAGATGCATATGAAAACATATTAATTCCAAAAGGTGATAATGGCAAGAAAATAAATTGTGAAGAAGTTTTGAGATTTTATGTCTATGCTCTCACCCAAAGTGGGTGAGTATTTTCTGGTGGAGTTTACACAGATGATTGTCTTCAGAGTCTTTGGTAAGCATGCAACTGTGGGAATAGAACAGGAGTTCTCATCTTCTTGGAAACAATTTGCCTTTAAAAAAGGGTAACGGAAAGCAAGAGGAGAGATCTGTTAATCCTAAAATTGTTCTGTTGTATTCTAAGAAGTGATGTGGTTAAGCTGAGGTACAGTCTTCTGAGTAAGAAGCTCAGATTTTTTTTGGTGGTGGTGGTGAGAGGGTGATACTTTAAAGTAATCTGGCTCCTTGTCTTGCCTGTTTTGGTAATCAGACTGTGCTGAGAGTAGGATTACAAACTGAAGCCCTTTTGTTTCAGACAATATTACACAAGCATCATCTGTTGTTAGGGAGATAGTCATCCAGGGAACAGTCATCAAAAGATAGCATGATGTCTTTTTCCAAATTCAAGCCCGCAAAGACTGTTTTGTTGAAAGCAGAATGGTCCCATTCCATTTTATTTTAAGCTACACTAGCAGCTGCTGTAATACATAAAACAGCTAAATGATTTCATAACAGTATTAATGAATTTAAATGAGAACTGCAGTCTGCTCTTCTCCAGTCCAAACTTTCAAGTAACTGGGATGAACAGAGACTACAGTTTGGGGCAAGTCATCCCTTTAATCTCTAAAACTCCAATTGACATTTAGACATATTCACAAAGAAAGGAGAATTAGCCTTGTTGAGAACATTGTAAACCAAATAATTTTAAACTAGGAACAGTCAGAGGAAGGACTTTCTTGGCTGTAATACTGATTTTTTTCACAGGGGGGAGACAAAATTATTAGTAAATCAGTGTGAAACATAAACCAGAGAAGGTAATATATGGATGTGATTTTTAACTTGGCAAAAATCAGAACTAACCATTACTGATGACAGACTTACAGTGGCAGAAAACTCTCACAATAAGCCATTCAACCCAAATCTTAGCTGATCTTTAACTCGCATATTTAACTGAACATCCTTAGCATACAGGCTGCATATGCTCATAGTATACTTAACATATACAAAGCTTCCATTTAATGTGTGGAGTTTAGAGGAAGAGATTTACAAAACATTCCAGCTAAGGTAAACCTAAACCAACAAAAAGCTTGTATATTTTAATTCTAATATGTTTATTTAATACTTCAGTAACAATTATTCCAGTAAAGGAATTATTCCATTAAATTATTCCAGTAAAGTTTTTGTAGTTTATTGGCACTGTAAGAGAGCACACAACACTCTTACAATGCTTCTTACAACAGTAACAACTTTAGATACATGTCACAATTTTTTTCCCCATCTAAATAAATGTTTATAATTATAAGGAATTAATTGTTAAATGTCTTACTCAAGTTATATATCTTATTGAAAAGAAAAAGTTCAATAAAGAAATCTGACTTTGAGAAGCATTCTGATTTATCTGATTCATACCACTATAAAATTTCTCTAAGCCACATCTGTTGAAAAATAGTTTGTCTCATCTACTTACAAAATAGAAATACTGCAGACTAATTAAACTAAGATTATTTAGATTTTTTAATAATGGTCTAATTAAGCATGCCCTTAAATACATGCGAAAGGGCTTTGCTCACTTGGTCCAAATACAGTCTTTTAATTTCAGAAACTGTACTTCACAAACACTTACTAGATATTTGGGAAGAGCTTTTTTTTTTTATGTAGGTGGTCTGGGCCTCTCAGCAAGCTGAAAACATAGTTCTGTGACTCTTTTGTCTGAAGCTAACTTAATGTTTGTGAACTATATAGACAGTTAATTGCTGCCTGATATCACAGGATATTAATCCAGAATTAAGAAATGCATTGCACACTAACCTAACTTGCTTTGCTGACACAAAGCTCTACTCAGACATTGCAGTAGGTTAGGTTAGTCAGCAAGATAAAAGGATGGCATCATGAACTTTGTAGGTGAGTTGAGCCAGGGGTTCAGTGACAGTCTAAGCAGACCTGAGTGCTGATAGCTGTAGCTATGCTACCTACATCCATCTCCTCTTTCCCTCCCACATCATCTGATGCTTCCTTGAAGATTCCTTGTTCACAGCAAAAGTGAATAGCACGCTCACACAGCTCAGTGAAATGTATGCTAAATGCTGGCACAAAGGAGGGTGGAGGCAAAAATGGAAGTAGAACTCCTAAGTAGATATTTTTCAACTGTAGAATCAAATGAGGAAAAAATTAAGAGGTAAAATCAACAGAAGCTTTGGGTCCCTTCAACAACGTACTTGAACGACAAATGTCTAATAAAGTAAGCATAGGGATGTACCTACACTATAATCTTGATGTTAAAGCTGACTTGTTTTACTCTAACAAATCAAACTTTTAATCTACCTGTGACAATTTAAGTGAAATTTCTTTTGGTGGACACCTGTCAAACTGCTGTAGAGTTTCATCATATTAAGTCTTTCTGCTTCAAACTATGAGTCTGAGTGGCATCTGGTGTTAGCTTCTGCTGTGCCTTCTGTCACATGCAATGCTCATTAGCCACTTCATGTGAAGTGTGATCTTGCAACCTGACTTTCCTGCCTTCCACCCTCTCTTCAGACCTCTCTGCAAAGCTTCTTAATTACTTAACACACTACCACATTTATCCCTGTTGCATCTGGTGAAGACTTGACATGTCTTTGGGGATGCACTAGAATGCTAGCAAAGACAATATTTTCAACTGTTTAGAACTTCTTAACTAGCACTAAATGCATATACACGATGAAGGGAACCAGAGGCAGGGGTGATGGAGCAAGACACTTTTTTAAGACTCCTGCTTAACTGTGCAGTGTTTGCAGCAGTGCCTCAAGCCTACATCTGTGCCTCCTCTGATTCTGCCATATTCGTCCTTACATTGCTAGTGTCCTTTCTCTCAGCCTTTACAGGTCCTCTAGTTTTCTGGTAGGAGGACACATCTTTTTCTTCAAAAAAGCAGTTTTTAATTCTGCTTTGGGGGAGCGCTGTCCTTTGGAGCATACTTGCAGACACAGGCTGTAGAAAATATGTATTCTCTGGAATGTGGTTACTACTTTTATTCTCCTAGCTCCTAAGTAGCGCTTATACTCTTCACTACAAAAGAATATACTTATGCTGCTGTCAGGCTAGTCCTTGACAAGACCCTTGGTACAACTCCTGTCTCATCTTACGGAATGTGATGGAGGACAGAGTAAGAACAGTCTTAGAAATAAGGACTCTATCAATCTGTTAAATCAACCCAAAATTTGGAAATAGATTTTCCTGAGTGCGTAAACCCATCTACCTTTTACACTCGATTTTTATCCAGAAGTGTCCACAAACTAATGATTTGATGTGGTTTGTAAATATTAACTGCCATAGAATAGTGTAGTGGGTTGTAAACTTCCATAACATTTTAGTGTTGCTCTAAAAAGCCTTAAATAAGAGGCTTGACTCGGATGAAACTACCCTATATGCAGGCCTGCACAGTGACATGTATCCAGATTTGTGGAGGAATGGAGCAATGGACTTGGGCTCCTATTCCCGGGCCTGGCGCTGAAAGCGTCCCCGTGCCCCCGCAGTACTCCTGGCTGCCGGGCCAGGACACAGCCCAGGGCGGCCCCTTCCCCTTGGTGACTGTGGGGACAGGCTCCCAGACTCGCCTAGAGGAGCCCAGGGAGATCCCAGGCCCATGGGAGCTTCTTCCATGTGAGGCTCCATCGCGGGGCCGGTGTGGCCTGAGCTACCGCCCTGCCACACCTCAGCCCTGCTCGGCATGGGCCCTGCTGAGCCGGGCCTACCCACGGGCCCACGACCCAGGAGGTGCCCAGTGCCCGGGGCTGCGGCTGCCCCGGTGCCCCCGGCTGCCGGCTGGGGCGGTGGGACGGCCCCGGCTGCCCGGCCCTGCCTTGAAGCTCCCCGCATGGGGAGCCCTGTGGTCCTTGCCCATGGGGAGCTGCAGCCCTCACGGTGCTTGCCCCAATATGTGGGCAAGTCTGCTCAGTCAAAGCAGAAGATACTGTTTCACACAATTTGCTTAATGTTTTTAAAGAAGTAAAGAAATGCAGTTTAGTAAACGATTTAAAGGTTATTTTGATGTTCCTTACCCCTTTACTGTCATATATGTTCCTCTAGTCTTTGTGTCACCATATCATAAAACTTAGAAGGAGAAAATGAGGATTTCTGTCTTAATGAAAGATGAGATGCTTGCTTCGTTACTGAAACCGTAGCTTTACCCTATATTAGCTATACCTTAAACAAGTTCTCCTGTAAAAAAGAAGTAAGAAAAGGTCCTTTCTTCAAAACAGCAAGGGATTTTTTTTGCAGGAGGCAGCATTTTTATTAGTTGCCTGACCTGCAGTAAGTAAACAATTGAGAAGTTCTGATAGTTCATAGCTAATGAAATTACTGTCACGCATTTGTGCGGGCATCAGAATTAGTAGCAGTGCCGAGCATAAGCCATCAGCTGTCTTGGTAAGCAGGAGGCATATGCTCTGCATCCACCCCTGCACTCTCAGGACAAAGTAATTAGTGTTGACAAGCCCCAATATCAGTAGCAGTGAAAGGAATGTATTCTGCCTAGGTAATATTGAACATACTTAGAACTTGCTTAAAAATAATCTTACAACAAAGGTTTTGTTGTCAGGGTGGACAGCTTCTCCATTTCTTTGGGAATAGTCCTCTGCTCATGCTAGCATGTGTTTCAGTGAACTTTTTTGACATTCTGTTCACTGAAAAAGTTCACAAGAAAACCTAAAACTTGTACACAGTATAAAACTAAGAGAATTACCTCGCTTGTCCAAATATATATACTTCAAAGACAAAAATATGGCAGATTAATGTCTTAAAATATTGTAGACTCTTTGAAATATCTTGAAATACTGCATGTGCTGAGATTCCGTATAAAATATAGTTTCTGTAACTATCTGACAGCAGATACAGAAAACAGAGTACACCAGAGAATGCTAAACCCTTATCATGTCCCCTGCTTTGAAAGAAGGAGATAAATTGATTCACATGGGACTGAAACATGTTTAATTAAATATTTGTATTAAAAATTGAAATTCAAGTTAGTTGATTGCTACAAGAGGATAGCCAAAACTTTGACAGTATCTAATGGCTTATATATAATAGAGCTAAAAGCTTCTTGGTGAGTATCTAATACTTGTTCCATTAGAGCTGTGCTAATATTCTGCACTTGCTACAAACTCTGCTTACTTCAGGATTATTTTATTATACTTGCCTCCATCAACAATTAATTTTCACATAATAATTAACAATGCATGCAAATCAAACAGAAAATAGGTTTCTGTCCTAAATGGACAAAAATCAGCAAGGAGTGTATTTTCCTGACTTCTTTAGCATGGCCCCACAGTATGTAATGATTGCAGCTATTGGGCATTACACAGTAAAGTGTGTACAACTGTGAGCAGGGCATATAAGGCAATGAACAATAGGCAATGGCTAGATGTAAATATCAAGCTACAACCTGTAATTTAACAAGGAGCAAGGATGTTATACCTTTTGTTTAAAGTAGACCTAATGCAGATCTGCAAAGCACCTCACCCTGAATTCTTACATTTTCCCTATATTTTCTCCAGCATGACTAAGGATGGAAGTTACTGTGGGGGCATTTCAAGCATGGTGGTCTCTTCTAGACACAATACCCACAAGTGAAAACCTCATGGTTTTTTTATTTGTAATTTAGCAGAACTTTTACTTTTGATTTTTTCACTCTCCCAATTCATATTTCCTCCTTGCTACTTTTTGCCTGATTCACAATTCCAGAGTTAAATGCCTACTTCTTCACCGACCAGTTATACCCCTTACACTCTACGACGCTGGGACTCACAGTGCCACATGTTCCTGTGCTTTACCATAAACCAATGACACTTGTGCAATGATCTTCCTTGAGCATCTTGTCATCTCCTCTAAGCCATGCTGTTTCTTTTTCTTTTTCTTTTTCCTTTTTCTTTTTCTTTTTCTTTTTTCTTTTTCTTTTTCTTTTTCTTTTTCTTTTTCTTTTTCTTTTTCTTTTTCTTTTTCTTTTTCTTTTTCTTTTTCTTTTTCTTTTTCTTTTTCTTTTTCTTTTTCTTTTTCTTTTTCTTTTTCTTTTTCTTTTTCTTTTTCTTTTTCTTTTTCTTTTTCTTTTTCTTTTTCTTTTTCTTTTTCTTTTTCTTTTTCTTTTTCTTTTTCTTTTTCTTTTTCTTTTTCTTTTTCTTTTTCTTTTTCTTTTTCTTTTTCTTTTTCTTTTTCTTTTTCTTTTTCTTTTTCTTTTTCTTTTTCTTTTTCTTTTTCTTTTTCTTTTTCTTTTTCTTTTTCTTTTTCTTTTTCTTTTTCTTTTTCTTTTTCTTTTTCTTTTTCTTTTTCTTTTTCTTTTTCTTTTTCTTTTTCTTTTTCTTTTTCTTTTTCTTTTTCTTTTTCTTTTTCTTTTTCTTTTTCTTTTTCTTTTTCTTTTTCTTTTTCTTTTTCTTTTTCTTTTTCTTTTTCTTTTTCTTTTTCTTTTTCTTTTTCTTTTTCTTTTTCTTTTTCTTTTTCTTTTTCTTTTTCTTTTTCTTTTTCTTTTTCTTTTTCTTTTTCTTTTTCTTTTTCTTTTTCTTTTTCTTTTTCTTTTTCTTTTTCTTTTTTTTTCTTTTTCTTGTTCTTTTTCTTTTCCCCTGCTTTGTGCATATCCCAGGATGGCAATTAACTTTTTTAGGAAATATAGTATGACTGGTACTCAGCTTCTAATCTACTCTAATTGATAGATCCTTTTCTACAGAACCAATACCTAGCCAGCTCTTCTTCATCCTTTCCGTATTTGGTTGATTACATCTGCTTAATTTGATAATTTACACTTGTTTCTCTAGAGTTTTATCTATTTTTTCACACCAGTTCTGTGGTCTGTCAAGATAATTTTTAGTACTGTCCCTGACCTTAAACAGTTATGCAATTCATCCCACCTTGTTTAATCTGGAAATGTAATGAACAAAGTATTTTTCACATCATGTAAACAATTAATGAATAATACTGAGCTATCAATAGGCTGTGTAGAAGTCCACTTGGTATCTGGCCTTCCAAACTATTGTCCTTTGGTCATCCTGATGAAACAATGGGAGACTCTCACACCAGAATTGGATTTTGGAAGCCCTAGGTCAAACTCCTTCCTCAGAAAACCTCCTTTAAATAAATGTAAAAGAAAAGAAGAAAAAAAGAAAGAAAAAGAAAGGACTGGAACCTCATAAACTGTTCTACTTCTACCTTACTTGATACCTGTAATAGCTCTTATTAATATCTTGGTATTATAACCAATGAAGAGTTAATAGGATTTGTATGTAAGGTATCAAAATAACTATCTGTGAACTAAATTTAACTTGCATATGCATCCACTTCTCATCCCCCAATTAATGTATGAGCACAACAGCCTCGAACAATCAAGAGACAGGAACAGACAGATGACTGTTATTTGTGGGTCTTCTGCTACTTCTGCAGCAACACCAAAAATACTGCCTTCCAGTTCATTGTCTGAGGCTGGCATGGCTGCTATTAGAGAGTGAGAGATCATGTTCTTTCTTAGTGTGCATGGGTGGAGTATGTGGTTGAAATCAAAATCCTGTGGAAATAATTTAAGCATCAGCTGTTGATGCATATATTTTTAGAATGTACCTAAAATCTTACATTTTAGACATCCATTTTTTCAGAGGTAAAACCTCAGCAGTGTTATCCTGATTTGTACATTTGTATATATAATTTATTGTTATAATAGTAGTCAGTCAATAAATAGCATGGCTTCATGGACAAATACGTTTATGCTCAGTTTTGAATTCTCTGGAAGCTAGATGCATTTCTAGTGAGCTTTTAAAACTTCCTGGGGGCTTTCACAACAGGAGCTGATAAAGTTTTATGGAATGCTCTACTTCTATGCCTAGTGAATATGATGAGAATCATTCTACCCTGTACAACAACAGGGTAGAATTAACTGAATAGTTTTGAATGAGCTACCCATAAACATTTGCTGCATTTATTTTACATGATAGTATTTTACTCGATGCAAACTACACTTTTGAAAGCACACAATGTGTATATTTGTTAGGAAGTTACAGCACATGCTCAGGAAATGGGAACATTACTTTGTAAGTCTTCTTGATCTGAAGGATTTGAACCCACATTTCCCAAATGCCTCATCCAATTATTTTGACGACAGCAATCTCCATAATTTCTGGGGAAAACAAGGTGCTGTGCATACTAAATTCAGGGGCCTGGAAAAAGAAGCAAAAGCAGACAAATTCTGGCTTAGTAGTTATAATACTTCTGTAGGAAAGGAAGAGTCCCAGCTTTCCAGTCTCCTCTTTTGTTATTTCTGTTATGCATCTCATTCGTTTTAAGACAAAAAGTTTTGAATTAGGTGCTTGGAATCCCAAGTCTGACCAGAGTGGTTCTCAGTCTTCTCCTGACCCATGAGTATTTGAAATCCCAGTTTTGAAGGAGTAGATGAGTACCTGTCATGGTGGAAGATAGTGTTCCTAATTTCCAGAGGAAAGTTATTTTTGGGAGGGTTTTTTATTTTTGATCATTATTGTCAAATCAAAGTTTTGAAGAATGTCTTTATAATAGCTCCCAGTATGAAAATTGCCAGAAACATACTGAATATACTGCGATTACAGTGTAATACTCAGCCTGTGATCTGGATATATGTAAATCTTTATTTGATTTATATTTTCCATTTTTGTATTCTCAAATTAATTTTGGAACGCTTTGGAACAGCCGTTGTTATTCATAAGGCTGTTGCAGCTTAAAGTTTGGATATCACATTTTCATGGCTACACATTGGTAATACATCATTGGTAAACAGGAATCTCTGCCTTTTCTGAAAATGTCCTCTTCTTCTTAGTGTCAGATCATAAATTGCATCTATTAATTACTATTCAGCAGCACTTAAAAGTTGTAGTTGGTTAGGCCAGCAACACCCTCTTTCAGACCTTGGATCTCAGTACAGTTTTAGATCACAGCTGAAGGTAAGCAATAGAGTTGTAGGTCTGCTGATTTCTACTCAAGCAATGAAAGTTTCTTTGTATTGGGATTATTAGGTAGCTGGTTGGTCCTAGGGCAGTGAGGTAGTGAGCAGAGTTTGGCTAAGAAATTAAGAAGGGATTAAGACATACTTTTCAAAAACTAGCCAAAAAAAAGCAAAAACATCAACACTAAAAATGAAGTAAGATTAAGGAATGTCATTCCAAACTGAGTGATGGGCGTGGACAGTTTCAAAGTTATCGTTCAGTGCAGCCAAAATCTCTCCAGTTTTAATGGGAGAAGCTTTAGCACCATTTACAATCCTTTCTTCCTTTTACCCTTCTGCTCTTTTTTATAATAAAAGATCAGGGCTTAAGAAATCGTGATGTGGTTGTCAGTGTTGTACGCAAGCTGGCTCACAGTGATGGGGTGCGGAACAGAGCAGAAAGAGCTGCCATGATGATGACTATACCCACCATTGTTGTAGGAAAATAAAGCAAAATTGAGGACTCCCTCATCTTTGAAATAATTATTATCAACTCCCAGCCCTTGTGTTGGGTAGTCCTGTGTGGCGTAACAAGTTGTTATGTAGACGTAACAAATTTTAGTCATATCCAGTCTTGAAGTATTCTCTCTACAACTTTAATAAACTGCAAAGGTATATATTATAATTATATATCATCAGTGCTTGAATCCTTTACAAACCAATTTAATTATGATAATCCTTGTAGAAATTGTTCTGCTTGTAATTATTATACACAAGATGCTGTGTCTGAATGGTAAAGCTGACATCCTTTGTATGTGTATTTCTCTTCAGGTCCTTGTTCTTGTGCAAATGGTAAATTCGTCATATGGATTCTTTTGTCTTTATCAGGCAGTAGCTTGCCTATGAAATCCCATACAGACGCTGAATTACTGCTACCTGAATACTTTTTTATGTGACCCTCTTTCTTATAGTGGGCTGACATCTTAAAATAATTTTATCATAGATAAAGAAATGGGTAAAATTGTGAACTTCTCAAGCTTTTTATTATGATTTCTGTAAGCACAAAAGTATTTACAGACCCTGCATTTTCAAGGGGAAGTAGTGACTCTTCCCAGTTTATTTGTAGCATTAAAATGTGAGAAATGTTCTCCCATTCAAGCAGGTGTGAGACGGGCATTGGTGAATACTTATTCTGCATATCAGACCCTATTGAGGAGCAAGGTGTCAGGGCGAAGTGAGGGTTGACTGCCCCCCTGCTGAGGGGAGCCGGGCCCCAGAGGGTGCAGTTCCACAGGCTCTGAGCATGGGGGCTGGTTGTGGGGTCTGTCAGCATCCCCTGGCACAGCAAGTGGTGAGCCAAGGCCAGGGTCCATCCAGGGGCTCTAGCCAGGAGCACAAGGAGATAACACCAGAGGCAGGCCCAGAAACAGCATATGTATGAGGGGCCCATGCTGGGATGGCTACCTCCAGCATTTGTACCAGGAGGCAGGGCCAGAGATGGAGCTGGAGACCAGCACTCCTACAGTGTCACTGAGGCAGGGACTGACAGCCCCTGGACGAGCTGAAATGGGGTCCTGGGCCCTTGCGGGGAAGCCCCAGGGGAGTCCGGGCAGGGACAGTCAGGCCCAGCAAGTTATCAGCAAGATAACAGTAAGTTATTAAAATCTGGTTTGGACAAGTGTAAAGGGCTTGTCAGTTAGCCTGTGAAAAGGAAGGGATAAATGAAACACTTATTTCTCCCTTTTCAAAACTCTAAAAGTACAAAGTGAGCTCATATAATACGAAGTGTAATGTAAATTACAGACCACTTTCCTAACGTCTAATATGGCAGGGTAGAGTAAGCATTAAATTAGAAACAGGTCATGCTCTAAGGGTCTAAGATTACATTGTATTAGTAAGATTGTGTTACAAGTATCAAGTGTGGAAAAAGGAAGATATATAGCCTACTGTATATAACATAAAAGTAAACCATTGATGTTAGTGTTATGTAAACCGATAATCTTGGTGATGGTGAGGGGGTTTATTATCCTGCGTGTAAACATTCTGTCAGAATATCCACAGTGGATCTTCATCCTCCACATCCTTCTGTCCTTCTTCATTTCGAGGGAAAATATCTCTCTCATTAGTGAATCAGATGGGAGGTATTTAGAGAAGTTTTGGAATGAAATAATTCTTGTAATACTTATTGCTAGCCAAAGTACCTAGAATCTTCTGTCAATGTCTGAGGAACATCACACTTATTTTATCAAGTATCTATTCAGAAAATTTCAGGAAGACTGAACTTTTTAAAAAGTGCTTTTATGCTAACTTAAGCTCAAAATTAGGGTTCTTATTCTACTTTAAGTTACATCTTGCAAATTTATTTTTCAAACATAATATGTTGTTCCCTTACCCTAAAATTAAATAACTCACTGGCACACTATCCAAGACTTTCCTTTTCTGCCCTTTTTGCACCAGCACTTCTGACTGATTGAGCCAACCCTGGTGAACATTCTGGAACAGAGAAGGACACCCTGACGACCTGGATCCCACAAGGTGCAGTGAGGCCATTGGAAAGCCACTGTCGTCTCACTTTCTTATGTCTCTCCTGATGTTGTACTTTCTCTTCTTAGCCACAGCAGTTCCCTGAAGTATGTGTTAGATAGTTTTCAGCTATGTAACTATTTTTAATCTATGGTTCAGAGGGACAAGATGTTCAACTGTTTCTTCAGTAGAGGATTGTCTAGCATATGATGTGTTGCATTTCAGGTAACTGCAATCTGCTGCAATTTATTTGTCTCTTAATAGAAAAAAACACTATCCAGAAATCTTATCTATTACCTACCACACAAAAAAGTCACTTAATGAAATAATTAGGAACATGTTAAGCAATATGAACAGTGTGCAAAATATGAATTCTTGCTAGTCCATCACGTTAAGTGCAAAAACTATTTTTGACATTGCTGTTTTACACAAGACTGGGAAAATAAATATTGAACCAGGCATCAGGATTCTTCTAGTTCTGACAGAAGGTTTCTTGATTGTAGAACCATTTTAAACTACTCTATATGTTTAAGTGATGCATGTTTCTTAATGGAGAGATATATGGAATGATCTTAAATTTCTCCAGCCAAATTGCTGTGTGTACTGTACCTTGCATGATGGATGGAGTCTTAAGGAGTTGAAAATCTTAGCAATAAAAAGTATCTTTAAAAGAAGGCAGTAATGAGTGCCAGGTTTATTGGGAAATGTGATGATGCAGTTGGTTGGAAACCTCTCCAAAAGCCACTGCTGAGTTCCTATTCACAGCCTGCTCTGCTGGACAGGTGGCATATTGGCTTTTAGTTATCACTGCTTAAAATACTGTCACCATTCTTTCAGCCCTTACTGCTTTTTTAATCATCACCTTTTGGTCACAACTTTCTTGAACTTAGGAATGCTGCTTAGCATAGAGGAACAGGGGTGATTTGCAAAGGAAACCCAGTACCTTAGTGCCTTCCTGGTACTTATGACTGGTTTCTCATTAGTTCTTCAAAATTTGATTGCTGAATCTTTTTGTTTTCTGGGACTCTGGAAACGACTATTTTTATGGACTTCTGTCTTTGAAAAAGGTGTATTTTCCTCTAGCTAACATTTTAAGTGTTCCTAGGGCTCTCTTTCTGTTCTAGGACAGTTACATAGCAGATCATGACAATGAATTGACACTTGTTTATGAAATGACACTGATTCTGATTTTAATTTTTCCTTAAATTTTAAGAATTTAAAGCAATTGTTTTCAAGCTGTTTGTGTTCTGGATGTACCAAAGATACTTACTAATACTATACTAATATTTTGTACTGTCCTTTACCCTTTGTGAGCTCTAATGATGTGCTGTTCGGGGATTTGTAAAGGACTGACACATAAAAAGAGACTGGTATTGAACAGGCATTTTTGTTTGTTTGTTTGTTTGTTTCTTATGTATTCAGGTGATGTTTCTTTGTAATTTTGTTACTTGTTCATAATTTACTAGGGGCAATTTTATGCCTTATTCCACAATACTGGCACCAGGAAAGAAACTTTCAGTGTGTAACCCAGTTACCAGTTGTCAAGAAGAGAAATTGAAAATGGTGTGAGATTTTTACTACTGTTTAAAGGCCTTTCAGCGACATGAAAATGAAGAAGGCTTAAGTGAAGAGTTAGTTTTGTTTTCTTTGGGGTTTTGTTTGTTTGTTTGTCAGGTTTTTTTAAAGCAGACTAATCTTGTAAGCTAACACAGCATTTTCATGACATTGCCACAGAACAGTCATGAAGTATTTTGCAGGGTTCACAGGATCCTGCAATTTTTTTTTAAAAATTTTTCTTTGAAGGGGATATGATGGAGGAAGACAATGAAGTAGTTTTGAACATGCATAAAAGAACATTCTTCAGAGTTAGAAAGGCAGCATGGGAAGAAAAATGATTTACAGATAATTAGGTAATGGAAGCTAGCTAGCATTTATAGGCTAACTGAGAATCAACCCCTTAAAGTTATTTTAAGGGACTGAGCCAATGGAAAATTTCTTACTTCAATTAAGTTTAATTCAAGTTTTGGGAAAGGCCCAAAATGAACATAAGTAAAATTAGGAAATGAGAATTTTCTTTTCCTTATCAGGAATTGCCTTACTATTGTTAATTTAATCTCTGCTGCGCTGTTTTGGGAAGCATGTGTGTATGTGGATGTGTTTTTGCATTTTCCTCACAGTGCATATTTATGACAATTTAAGAAAAAAAACCTCTTGGCATTTCCCCAAAGAATGTTAGTGTTGAGATACAGCTATATTTCTATTTCTGTCTCAACTGGAAAATGAGATACTTGGTGAAACGGATGCTAGAGGCTTTCTATGTCATTTTTGTGTCAAGCAATGATACCTTCTACAGAAAAGACTTTTTTCTAAATTAATAATATGCCCAGTTAATATTTGTGTGGAATATCTTTATCCAGGAATATTGAACATGTTTTCAGCATAGTGGTTCATGCAAACAAACAACCCAGTACTGAAAACCTGAAGTTGTGAATACTGCTTAAAGATGAAAAATATTTGAATTCTTGCTATCATTTAAAGAAAGAGCAACCAAAAACCCCTGGTTCTAAAAGATTTTGTTAGTACAGTATTCACCTATGGAGTCTAGCAGTCTTATAGCCAAAGAGTATGTAAAACATGCTAACATTGATACAACTTGAAAAGCAGCAATTAAGTTTATAACTACCATACATTGTCTTAGCCTTTTAGTGGAGGGAACTGAAAACCAGAAAAAAAAAATAAAAAGGACTTTTGAGGATGTGTATGTAAGCTGTTTATTTGCCTATTGCTTAAAGAAACAGCTGACTTGTTCTACTTGTTAAAATCAGAATTTCTTAATGTTATTTAAAATATTAAACTACAGTTAGGTGAGTAGCAAAATAGTCTTTTCCTTAAAAAATTAATTGCTGAAAGAAGGCTGTTTCCAATTCATGAGGTATCACACTCCAGTTAGTGTTAAGAATTTGACTTCTCAGAATTATGCCTTTTATTTTGCTTTTCAGATTAAAACCTAACTGAATATGTTGCAGCATCTAGGCCTCAGGCATATTCATTGCAGCAGTGAAGGCATTTTCTGAGGACTTATTGTGGGATCCTCCTTGGGATGTTCCTTTTTTATTTTCTTCTGACTTGCTTATTTTGTTTTTACAACTAATTTCACTAGGGTGACATTTTCTAGAGTAGTCAATTACCGAGGCATTCACCTGTAACAGGGGACATGAGATGCTAAGGATCTCTTTTGATTCAGTCATATGAATGACGTGAGGCAGATTTTCCATCCTCCCAGACAACTTCCAAAGCCATAAGGCACCAGCTCCACTATATTGACCTTTAACTCTTTCAATTTTCTTTGTGCAAGCTTTTGTTTTTTAAAATTAATAAAAGGCCATAAAAACTTCTCCTCCTGTTGAAAAGAGAGTGAAACAGAAGAGAAGGGTTGGAAAACTGGGGAAAGCCCATGTAAGGTCTGATTTGTTGCTCATATTGCTGCAAGCAGGCAGTGGCTGCTGCTGGGAGCCACCCCTCCCTTTTTATTTCCCCTGTAGCAGCAAGTGCTTTCTGGTATCTCAAAGGCAGTAGCAGACTTTACTTTCTAGGGATATACCACAAGCAATGTAGGCAACATGCTTTTAAGCTAGACCTGAATCTCTGAGAATGGCTTCTACAGTGGCATCACATGTTTAAAATGCAATCCTTGCTATACCATTGTAACAGATATGGTTCTCCTTGTTGACTTGGCAGCTTAAATGAGTGATATATGCATGACCCAAAAGAAGGATTTTGTTGACTGAACTGTTTCATATTGAAATTCTTGTATTTACTGAGGCTTTCTTTCATAACTTCAAGCATTATACCTACTGCATGGTTTCCCTACAAAAATATGTATAAATACATATGAAGACCTGCATCCACATGTGCAAATATATACATATATGCAAATGTATGTATGTGTATATTTGCATTTCTTTCACAGTAATCAGCAATATCAACTTTTGATGTATGGTCAAAACAGATGTGTTTGAATCTGCTTTCACAGTAAGAACCTATGTAGTGAATTTGTAATTGCACAGTAAGATCCTGTGGTTCTTTGGACAGTATTTATTAGGCTGACACAGGGCAAGGAGCTGACTCTCCCTAGTACCCTGGAGGCTGAAGATACCAGCTTCAGGATTTCCTGCAGCATCAGTTAGTGCAGTGACTGAGAAATGAGATTTTGATTTCAGAAAGCTTGACTCAGGTCTGCAGTAAAATGTGGCGTAATATTTTGTGATATCTACTCACTGTGCCCCTGGAAAATTAACCTTCATTTCTAGCTTCTAAAATTCTAAGGAACTATATTATTTATAACTGCCAGTGGTCATGGTACTTAGTTAAATTTTAAACTTAACTAAAAATGTTAGTATTGCACATAATTTAATTCACAGAAATCCCATATTTCATATTTTAATTTCTATGCTGATAAGCAATTTATTGCCTAACTTTTCTGAAGTTGCATGTGAATGTAGGTAAATGATAGTCCTTCACCTGTGATGCTAAAATGCTAAAGTTTGTTCACAGACAATGAATGAGCAAAGATGTAATATCTTGTGTGTTTCTCTGAGTATAAATATTGTTATAAAAATATCACAAACTGTTCTTCTCAAACTGTATTCTTTCACTCCCTCATCTTTAATAAAGTTGTAATCATGAATGTAGTAGGTTTGTACTTAGTTCTCAAACGTCTGAAACATAAAGCTATAAGATGGATTCTATATGAAGTCATCATTGTTTAAATAATTCTTCCCATAATGTGCTCTTTTACACCCCCACTATTTCTTATTTCTAACCTGTTGTCTTCTAAGATGAAGATATTTTAAGATACTGCTTTCAAAAAATGTCTTGGGTACTCAGTAACCTAACTGTCAATGAAAGTGCAAAAGTTTCATGGTCTCTTTTGAAATCAAAGCTTGTGCTGTATGGTTCCTTTTGAGGATTTTTTCAGTTGCTGTATAGTGCTGTGATAAACAGAGGTCAATATCAAAACCACATTGGCTTCATCTGGGTCTTTATTTATAATATTAAAGAACCATTGATCACAGCCCTTTTTTTCCCCCCATTAGATAAGAATATTTTTGCATAAAATACTATAATGAATATAGATAGCGTAGATAGACTCTACTGTCTAGCTTGACTAGACAGAAGATTTGCCCTCCCTTTCCCCTTTTAACACATTGAAATGTGAGATGTTAGTCCCATCAACCATTCCAGAGAAAGCTGATAATGATCATGACTAGATGACACTCTCTTAGTTATATGGGGAATTAACAGAATGTTTAGTCCCTGCTTTCACCAGCTGCTCATACCACTTAATCCCGAGGGACACAAGTAATAGGAATGCAAAACTTTTATTCACATCTTAGAGGTGGAGGCTAAGCCACAACCTGTGATCAACCTCTCTCCCATCCCAATGATCTTCACTTCTGATTCAGTGCAGTGAATATGTTAGCTCAAACTTGCTCGTGGGATTTCACCTCATCTAAAAGCAAGTTACAGGAGTGTCTTCTCGTTCCTGTGGTGTACTTTTATGTTTCCCCTTTCGCTGTTCCTAAGAAGATGACCAGATCTGTTTTTAATTAATTGTTCATTGCATTGTGAATCTTGTGCTCAATCTGTGGAATTAATAAAAGGAAGCAAAACTAATGAAGAAGGGCATTATTTTATTTTTTCCTGTTGTGGAGGGAAATAGATTCTATGATAGAAAGAACTAGATATTATTTTGCAGGTTTAGTGAAAAGATCACACTTTTTTTCATGGAATAAATTGATCAAAGTTGTTCCATTCAGGAGATCTGTTAGAAAGTTTTAACAGGGACCTAGTGAATTTTCAATGTGTAGACAAAATTGGAACTTAAGCTCCAGGTTTAAATGTAATGTATGTGTTTGGTTTATGGCGATTTTAGTATACATGTTTTTTTTTAGGAACAATAGATCATTTTTTGGTGCATTAAATTGCTCACAAACACTCTATTCAGCTTTTCCACAATGTCAGTATTATGATTAGTTACTTCAAAGTTGTTTCAGCACCAATATAAAATCAGTGCTTCTTTCTTCTTTTTGGTACTCTAGGAAGCAGCCACGGAAAGACAGAAGATGAAAGCTCCTATTCCCAACTTGATTCTCTTGTATGCTACTCTAACTCAGAGCTTGAAGGTTGTGACCAAAAGGGGATCAGGTAAGTAAATCTTCACCTCTGTGGTTACAATGTGGTTTGGAAAGAAGTGCTTAATATTTGCAAATGTATACTAAGATGTCGTAATGGTGGTTTGGTACATAGTTAAGAGGATTTCAAATTCTGCAGCAAAAATAGTAGCTTCTATGTATTTTTAGACTATTGTGTCATGTGAACTTGATGAAAAATAAAAGTGTTACAATCAGATACGTAATGTGAAACCAGTGTAACAATTCATCTGCTGAAGTAAAGTTATTCCCAGAACTATTTAACTTACTTAAAAGACTTTGTTGCAGTCAGTGTTCTTAATGTAAGCTACTAGATTTATCTGTTTGACTATATACTTAATGGTGAAGAATCACTTGGAAATGAAGATCATGCAGTTTTTGTTTAGGCTAGTGATTTTTGTAATACAACAAATAGATGAAGCACATTAAATTTAATAACCATGAAAAGTGAACAGCAAAATGTGTTTTTGAAAGGGCTATCTGATACATGGTTGACGAGTTTAATTTGGCAAAGAAAATATAGGCAGTTTTTCAGAAACCAAGCAGAGGATGGCATGGTTACCAAACATCTTTCATACTGTCACTATAGATGAATTATCTTCATATGTAAAGAAAGGGAACACCAGTGCTGAGACAGTTGGGTGGATTTGGGTGCATTTTTTTGTCTGTCACCCTGAAATTCTTGTTTTCCCCTCTTTCACCTTTCATTAGATAATGAGAAAAACATAGGATTCTACTTCTGTAAACTGTCTTGGTCTATGGTGCTAAAGGACACTAAATTCTTAATGGAAGTCTTAATCCCATGTTGATGGAATTCATTAATTAAGTTTGTTGTTACTAGTCATTTTCCTTTTGGCATTGGAATATTTTAGGTAGCTTTTGTTGT
>VZTV01017431.1:3972-14874 GCA_013400875.1 Anhinga rufa | reverse complement strand
CAAATTTTGAGAGCGATTGATCAATATCTGTTGTAAACTGATTTTCCTTTCCTTCCAAAGTTGAAGTGGAGCAGAAGGTAGACATGTTTTTGTTTGACTTTGAGAGCGAGCGATAATTCCTTTAAGAACAGAAAGGACAATTAGCCATAATGGTGTCACCTGACCTTCTCTATTTTGTGAGCCAATGTTAGCGATGAGTTCTTGTGCCAAGCTAAGTTGAAATGCAGTGTAACTGGTCACATTATGTAGAACTTTTGTTGGATTTACATGCACAGATACATACACACACACACACCCCTGCTGTATGTCTAGGTAATATTACATAATATAGTATCTGTAATATACATACAGTCCAGCTTAGGATGTGCAAAGAGGAGAAACATGGGTGATCCTCCAGGTACATCATTATTTCAAGAGCAGTAAGATAATAAAAACTAAGTTCTTAACAGATGGAAGTTCCTTGTCTCTTTTGAACTTTGATTTCAGGAGCCACTAAGCCTTTTTCATTTTCAAAGCCCCTATACCTTGCTACCTGCTACCCATTAAGGCAAGAGATGATAAAATCTGTGGATGGCAAGATCAGTGTTCCCAAATAGCTCTTTGCTCTCAAGCTTTCAAACAGCTACAGAGAAATGTGTAGTTGTTGATTCTTTTACAGTTTGAAGGAGTCAATGCTCAGAACTTTTTTGATTGCTGCATTACTGGCATGAGCTAGTGCTAATTTCTGTCTTCTAGGAGGAAGAAAATGGTGATTATGTTAACTGCTTGTGATTACATTAGACATCAGATGCTAACATGTCTCCTATTGTTATGTTAAATAACATCAGTGGTCAAGGCTTGATTATTCAGAACATAGATTAACTTTTTTTTATGAGCAGTTAGGTTTTTTGTTTTAGGTTGGGGGCTGGTGGGGGGGTTGTTTGGTTTGGGTTGTGTTTGTTTTCAGAGAAAATGGAAAAAAACTACCTTTGCAGCCCTTTGGTTTCCCAGCTGAGGAGCCGGAACACTAGCTTCTCAGTCTCTTTATGTCTCAAGTATTTCATTAATGCAAACTAATTAGAAAGAGTTTAAATCTTAGAATTTGATGAAGTTACTTGCTTTCAGTAAATATGAATGAAGTTTTATCTCCTCTGCTTAAATAAGAGGACCTAGTTGGAAGAACTATGCATTTTCTTTTGGGTTTTTTTTTTAGATTGCAAGCTTGTTAGACCAATTAGAACAATATAAAGAAAACTTGATGAGTAAAAATGAGGAGATATTGCAGCTGAATTTACAGTTAGAGATGCAAAAAAACCTTAGCACTTCCAGCATCAACCACCTTCAGTTCAAGAACGCACACTTGAAGGTAGGTTTCCTTAGCTTTAGTGTGTACCAGCTCAAACTTCAGAGACGTCCTTTCTTGAGTGTTGTGGTATTCATCTTGTGATGTTACAAACAGATACTTAATTTGTTTCTCTTCTCAAGGGAATATTGCATTACTGTTACAAGGCTAATGCTGGTTATCAAAGAACAAAACGCCCCTGATACTCTAGATTCATGCTTATGGCATCATCTTCTACAGTCATTTGATTTAAATAAAGAGCTTTTTTTATAACCCTAACAAATTATGAACTTCAGTGTTGTAATTTAATAAACACTACACAGTTTTGTATGCATTCCTGACCTCTACAGCCATAGCAAATGTTACAAGTTAGAAAACTGGTTAGTTGTCGGTCTGGCAACTAGGGTGTTCATCTCTTACCTTAAAAGTTGAGAAATGTTGTGGCAATCTAGTCCAGTGGTAGAAATCTAAACAAATTAGCTGGAGTTGTGTTATTGAGTTCTTTAACATTATAGTAAGGAGGAGAATGTTTAAATAAAGACCTTAGTTCTGTTCTGACATTAGGTTGGGAGAGAAAGTAAGTCTTTTCTAATGAGACTGGTGTTTTTCCTGATCAGGTGGATCTAACAAAACTTCATGTGAAGCAAAATCAGGACCTGGGTATTAGTGATTCCTCATCTTTGTCATTCCCACAAGCACTACTTGAAGAAAAGAACCAAGAAATAGATCACTTGAATGAGCAGATGAAGAGGCTTCAGCACGAGCTAGAGAAGACTTTGGAGAATAAAGTAAGAGCACTTACTATATGTCCATTGCTTGATTTTTTTGAGGGAAGCAAGGTGTACAGAATCTTACTGTAAATGAAATCTGCTTGATAATTCTCTTATGAAAGTAGAGAGTATTCTGAGCAGCTACCAGCTGAAGTGTGTAATTCTTGCTGCTGTTAAATGTGTGATTTTAATGCCTGCGTGATTCAGAAGAAAAGTGTAATTTATACTATATGTGCAATAGTAATTCTGCCTACATACAGTAACGTTCAGACCTTATCCTTTTGCTCAGGTTGTGGAAGACCAAAAATCTGAAATTGAAGAACTCAGATCACTTGTCGAGCACCTTCGTGGTGACCAAGAAAGGCTGCGTAAGGACAAAGATGAAGAGGTAGAGCAACTCCATGGAGTAATTGAGAAGCTTCAAAAAGAGCTGGCACAATTTGGACCAGTATGTCATGAAGTTAGTGACAACCAAGATGATCGGTATGAACTTCCATTGGGAAAGCCAGTGGAAAACCTTCAGAATGAGCTGAAGAAGGGACTGGTAGATTGTCAGGGTGATATTGATCCAAACAGAAGAAATGCATTGCTGCTCTCCAAAGTGAGAGAACTTGAGGAGGAACTAGAGCTTGTCTCAACTGCTAGAGAAGATATGCAGCAGCAACTGGAAGAGAAGGAATCACAGTTCAATAGGGAAGTGGAAATTTTGGAGAAAAAATGCCAAAAATTACGAGAGTCATCAGAGCAGCATGTTGCAGAGCTGACCTCTCTGAGAACACAGTACCATGCACTTCAGGAAGAGCACAGTCTTTTCCAAACACGTTTTTCTCAAAGAGAAGTTGAAGCAAGGATGATAACTTCTCGCATTCATGAACTTGAAGATACTGTGAGAGAAAGAGATGCAAATATTCTAGAGAAAGATATGCAAATGAAGACAATGGCAGATCAAAGAGAAGCTGATACAAGCAAGTTGCAGTACTTAACAAAAAAGGCAGCAGAGCTTCAAAAAGAGTTGGAAAAGAGAGATGCAAGTCAGGCTCAAGATGTTTATAGTCTTCAATTAGAAGTTTCTAGGCTTGATTTCCAGGTGCAAGCACTGAATCAGAAAGAAGTAGCTTATCAGAGAGAAATCAATGAACTGCAAGGTAGCACTGCAAAACTGAAAGATCAAATTGAGGCATATGTGAAAGAGCTTGAAACCTTACGTCTGGAAAGAGGTGAATTTATTTCACAGTTGGAGTTGTACAAGCTGAAGGAGCAGCGTGATGATGAAGAGACTAACCTTCTCAAGCCGTTCTGCCAGAGAGAAAGAAAAGGTGAAGCCCTTAAAAAAGGAATAGAGGAATTGGAAGAACTGGAGGTAAATGCTGATCAGTCATTTGCAGTACTGACTTCCCCTACTGATAAACTGGTAAGTGATTTGTTTAATAGTTTTATTTGTTTTTTAAAATAATCCAATTTTGTCATATAAAGCCCTATAGTTTATCTGTTTCAGTGCAGTAAGAAAGGGTGAAGATGTGGCATAAAAATGGCTGTGGTGGGTCAGCTGAAAGGTCTGTCTGTCTTTGTGTGTTTTCTCCAGTAGTGTCTAGAGGTAGATGCCTGGAAAGTCGAAGAACAGGGCAAGGATGTGTGGAAACCTTATCCAGTCAGTTTTTCTGAGCTGGATATGGTTTTAGGCATGGATCCTAAGGTATGTATTGGGTGGAGGTAGCAAGGTGTGGGCAGTGGGGAAGCTGCAGGGGGACCTCTATGAGAAAAGGCCAGGGTTGCTCCATGCTGGGCACAGCTAGTTCCACTGCGGCTGAGCCTGTCAGCCATGTGTGTGGCACCACTGTGAAAACATATTTAAGAAAGGGCAAAACACTGCAAGGCCAGTGAGGAGTTAGGGGAAAAGAAGTGTGAAACAGCCCATGGAGGAGACCATGCTGGAGCAGCTATCTGCACTGCAGGGGAGGAGGTAGAGGAGTTTGGAAGGAATGAGTGAAATTGAGCCTGGGGAGAAAAGGCAGAGGTGAGGGGCTCTGTTTTGGTGTTTGTCTTTTGTTTCTTGCCATCCAACTCTATTTTTAATGGCAATAAATGAAATACATTTTCCCCAAGTCAAGTCCATTTTCCCTGTGAGAGTAGTTAGTAGGTGATATCCCAGTCTTTATCTCCACCCACAAGCCCTTTCCATCTTATTTTCTTCCCGTGATCTGTTGAGATCAAGTAAGAGTGAGGGAGCAGCTGGGTGGGCATCTGGCAGCCAGCCAAGGTCAACCCACCACAAGCTACTAGGACTGTTTGCCATGCTTTATGGCTGTCTTGGAGAACTACTTGAAAACACTTTGTCATGTATTGTATGTTTTTTTAGAAATCTTTATTTACTGTGGCTCTTTCTTGTATTTACTCTGTTTTCCAGAACCTTTTGCTCCAGATAACCTATTAAATTACTCAATTTTGGGAAACAGTAGGACCTTGATGACCTGTTTTTCAGAGCTATAGTTGTCTGTCATATACCAACTTACTGTCTTTTAAGGTTGGCCTACAGAGGTGATAAGTGTTAGTAAGAGGGCCTGTATGAAAAGAGTTTGAGTGCATAGGAAAGAAGTTTAGGTGTCAGTTTTATGTGGATTTTGGGGGTCCTGATTGGCAATATGATATGGCTATAAAAAATTCAAGGTAGTTGACTTATACTGTACTACTGCCCCTTTTTAGTGAGAAGGGTAGGTGGCTTTTCAGTACCAGGTAGAAATGCTGGTTTGTAGGTAGAAATATTGTATTTCCAAGTTAGGCAAAATAACTGAGCTTTAATATTGGTATCACTAATGGTAAAAACGTACTTGCAGAGTTACTGTGATGTTACAGAATGTTTCATATTACTTTGCCATTTCACTTCATAGTCCAGCAATCACAACAGGAAGCAGTTCTGAGTTTTAAAATGTACTCAGTAATAACAGGAGGTTTTCGTTAGTCTTTTGTCTGTTATCCTTGAGCTACACGCATGTATTTAGGATGTATCCTATTTAAATTACACTTGAATGCCATCTTTTCTTATTTAAAGAAATTATAGGATAATGTGGTGGGTTGACCCTGGCTGGATGCCAGGTGCCCACCAAAGCCTCTGTCACTCCCCTCCTCAGCTGGACAGGGAGAGAAAGGACAAGGAGAGATCATTCACCAATCACCGTCATGGGCAAAACAGACTTGACTTGAGGAAATCAGTTTAATTTATTACCGATCAAATCAGAGTAGGGTGATGAGAGATAAAACCAAATCTTAATAACACCTTCCCTCCCACCCTTCCCTTCTTAATGAGCTTAGCTTTACTCCTGATTTTTACTACTTCCTCCCCCTACCAGCAACGCAGGGGGATGGGGAATGGGGGTTGTGGTCAGTCCATCATGCTTTTTTTCTGCTCCTTCCTCCTCATGGGGAGGACTCCTCACACTCTTCCCCTGCTCCAGCATGGGGTCCCTCCCACAGGAGACAGTCCTCCACAAACATCTCCAGTGTGGGTCCTTCCCACGCTGGAGCAGTCTGTTCCTGAAGGGCTGCACCCTGTGGGTCCCCTGCGGGGTCACAAGTCCTGCCAGCAAACCTGCTCCAGCGTGGGCTCCTCTCCCCACGGGCACACAGGTCCTGCCAGGAGCCTGCTCCAGTGTGGGCTTCCCACAGGGTCACAGCCTCCTCTGGGCATCCACCTGCTGTGGTATGGGGTCCCTATGGGCTGCAGGTGGATATCTGCTCCACCATGGACCTCCATGGGCTGCAGGGGCACAGCCTGCCTCACCATGGGCTTCACCACGGGCTGCAGGGGAATCTCTGCTCTGGCACCTGGAGCACCTCCTCCCCTCCTTCTTCACTGACCTTGGTGTTTGCAAGGTTGTTTCCCTCACATATTCTCACTCTTCTCTCTGCCTGCAGTTGTGCAGGTTTTTTTTGTTCCCCTGTCTTAAATATGTTATCAGAGAGGCGCTACCACTGTTGCTGATGGGCTTGGCCTTGGTCAGCAGCAGGTCTGTCTCGGAGCCGGCTGGCATAGGCTCTGTTGGACATAGGGGGAGCTTTAGTAGCTTCTTACAGAAGCCACCCCTGTAGCCCTCCCTGCTACCAAAGCCTTGCCACACAAACCCAGTACAGAAATTACTATGTAAAATCGCTTATGTTTGTTTTTTAAGCAGAAATGAGGAGCGTAGCTATGCAAAATGTGTTATTACTGGCATTTGTATTTTTATTTGCTTAGAAATTCTAGTTTGGATCAGTGCCATTTGCCTAGGTGATACTGTATATTCAGGGTCTGTCTCAGAAATCCCTCAGAAAAAGGGATCAGGTAGGAATATCATTGAATGACCTCTGCCGAATGATGTACATCAGACCATTGAACGTATGTATACGAGGCAACATCAGAACTTAGCCACCTGACTTCTGGTGTAGTGGGCTACTGGACCATGTTGCTTATGCAGAGAGTGATTCTTAGGTCCCTGTTTAAAGAACATAAATAACTGCCATAACCAAATACACTATGTACCAGATTTACTGGCTGTATTTTTCATCTGTCTCTATAGGTCTCTTTGAAGTTGTAATAGCCACTTAGTAGTAGCAGTAACTCATGAAGGTCATTTACCAGCTTTCTGGTGGAAATTGCATGCAGCAACACTGTCTTTCTCTTGTCCAGAATTAAGGGTACAGCTGTTCGATCTTAGCTTAGTAATGATAATTTGTTACAAGCTTCCACTACCAGAATATGCGCTGTGAGTTCCAGCCAACTGCATTAATTATACTGTTTGTCATGTAAAATACATATACAGTGTGACATGCATCCACAACTTTAAAATCATAGTTACTGTAGATACAATTTGAGAATTTATGGAAAATATACAATCTAAATGAATATGGAAATTGCTCACATAAAAATATTTTTCATTTGAACACAATGCAGGGAGAGTAGTTGAAGGCTACAAATGCTTCACAGAATGAAAAGAATTTAATTGTAAAGATGGCACCTTATAAAGAAGAACTTAATTTTGAATTAGATTCAGCAAAAGAGGAGTTAGGATTCAGTGAAGAGAGAACTGGTAAAATTTTAAAGGACATAAAGGTGTGCTGCAATTCTGGGGGCAGTTAAATGATTTTTAAAAAATCACTTTTCAAGTAGAAACTTGGATTCTGAAATGTTCAATTTCATGTATATATGTCAGTATATGTATTTCCATGTTCAAGTGCTAAGTTTTCAAGTAGGCTGAGGAGGGAGGATCATCAAAGTTGGAGAATATATTGCATCAAAGTAAGTAAACTACCATATCTTCAAGCATTCGTTACAGTAGATCTTTTTCTATGGATCTAGCTCATCCTAGTAAAAAGAGTACTGTGTTTGGTTTAGAGTGTCAACTATCTGAGCAAGATAGTAACCCTAAGCCTGAGAGCTAGAGAAGAGGAAAAAACCCAATATTTAGGTACTTCTATTGTAGTGTGGATTAGCTAAATGCCATTATACAGAACATCTTCAGATGAGAAGAAATGACTACTGCTTGGAGTACAAAGACAGAAAACCCACGTGAGATTAAGGAGCTCTTTACTTAACCCTGAATAGTGAATGAGAGTTGGTTCAAATTGTTAACGCTGAAGAGCCTTTGTGTAATAGCGAACTTAAGACAAACAAATGCAGCATTCTTAGGTGAGCAAAGATGCCCCACCCCCACACACTGTTATTCTTGGGTTCAAAAGTGGGAACAATGTGAAAATTAGGAAATGCATTAAAATGAAAGCTGGAGGAGAGCTAAGATGGTAAAGTACTTGCAGCTAGCACTAGGCGTAAAACAGGTAAGGACTCATCAGCTAAGATGGATGATTAACACAAAAGGATTAGGGCGATGGTCTAAAATGAGAGAGAGAACAATTATTCACTGTGTCTTACAATGCAAGAGGTACAGAAGCTGAAATTGAAATTGCATTGTGGCAGATTTAAAATGAACTAAAAGAAGTATCTTTTCAAACAGTGCATTATTTAGACTCTTAGCCACAGTATCAAAGAGGTCAAAAGAGTAATTTTATCTTAAAATGACTTAGATGAAGTGACTGAAGGAAAATCAGCCAAGAACTGTCAAACAGAAAGATGCTGAGTGCGTACATGGCCTGGGATGTGTAGACTTTGGATTTTAGGGAACTGGGCAGGCAGCACTTTGCAAGGACAGGGCAAAGCTCTGCTGTCCGATGGGGTTTCTTTGCAGAAAGATTGTTCTAGTCCTGTTAAACCTTCCTCAGGAGTATGATGATGGTAAAACAGAGAGGGAACCACAGAACCAGGGACCCAAAAATTCCTGATTTGAAGGCGGGGGTGGGTGGGAAGGCAGCAAGAAGGGAAAACAGACCCCTCTTAAAGCTTGGAGGGTGGCTTTGAGAGAGGATTCAGTGCCTGGGGCACTGAAGTTGAAAAACGTGGAGAGAGCAAGGCAGCTAGACCTGCATGAGTTGTGGATGCATTAGAAGAGAAGCTGCAGCTTGCCATGCTCAATATATGCTCTGGAGTCTCCCTTCTGCCACAGAAGAGGCACAGTCTTTGCCATGAGCACACCTGTGCCTACTTTTCCCTTAGGAGTTTCTTCTATACTAATGACATCAGCAAGCCCTGGAATTACAGCAAGTTGGGCACTAGCTACTAGGCTTAGGGTTCCTTAATCACTTGGTGATGGCAAGTCCTACCACACTGGGTCCCTGAGGTTATAAGGATGAGGGTAAAGGTTTTTTCATGATGCGGTTCAGTGATGTTCCATTTGGATGTCAGCCTCCAGGTGGAGTGAGTAACAGGTTTAGAGGCTGATAGGCAGGAAGGTTTGACTTCTTGACTTATGGAGCAAGCAGTGGGACTTGTTGGAGCAGTGGCTCTGCAACAGCAGCCTTCCCATGGTGTCTATGACACACCTGATTTTTTAAAAGAGCACTTAGCTCATAGAAAAGAACATAACTTAAAGAGAGAAAGCTCTTTCTATAGAGATGTTGACTAAATGAGAGGCCTTGTAGCAAGGTAGGCAGGGATGTAGCTGCATACTCCATGGCACAGTATTGACATTATTCAGATGTCTGCAGGTTGAAGGTGAAGGTCTCTGCAGGTCTAGCCTTGGCCTAGTCAGTGACCATGCCTTCACAGTATGGGAAAGATGCTAGAAAGGTTCTGTGGCCATTCAGATACCTAAGCCCTCAGGCTGGAAAATAGCTAGTTATGTGCAAGGATCACAAGAACCGAGGAAGATGGACACCTGTTGTGTCTGTGCTAGCTGCGTTTCTCAGTTGGCCTCTGTCAGAGATGGTGGTTGGGTAGAAAGACTTTGGTCTGACCTAGTGTGTCTGTTTTTATGGAAACAGAGTTTGAGAAATAGTCTGCAGTGTTGCTGATCAGCAGAGACCTAAGTTTGTTGTTTGATGCTTGGAAAAATAATAATAATAAAAAAAAATGATTGAGTACCCCTGTGGGAACAGGATGCTGAAAGGTATCAAAAATTAGGATATAGTATGTTGGTATCTATGGCTGCTGTGTGTCTCACAGCATGGGACCTGTGAATCCAAGTTGCTCTTCCCTCCAGTGACTAGTAGAAGGTGGTCGACAGTTTCTCCTGCATTGAAATGGCAGGTATAGGAACTGTCTGTAGACTTCTTAACCATCTTTTCCTGGTGCCCTGGCTCAGGAATTAAGCCTTCAGATAGTTCAGGAGACTTGTCCAGTTAGGAAAGCAATAAGTTTTGATTTGTAGTTATTTGAAAGTAGGCAGATTATCTACACAGCTACAGGGAATGCCCTTTTTTTCCTGATTGATTCAAAAGTTAGCTCTGCAGAAATATATTTGCTTATTGTACAGATTATTTTTTTTCTCCTATAGATGATATGCTTATTAAAAAGTCTGGTTAGCTGGCATATAAAATATACTAAACTGTCGGATCACTTTTACATAAAACCTGGGAATAATATCAGATACAACTATTAAATTTGAGAAGATCTTTTTAAATGCATGTTTTTCAGTTTGTAAAATCGTATTTGAATTCCGTTAAACATTAATATGTGTTATTTCATTGTAGGAAAAAGATGAAGTTATGTTTGACTTGATGACTCACAATATAAATCCAAAAACTCAGATTAAGCAATCACAAAAAGATACCTTGACTCAGGAATTGGATGTGATCAACAAATCTGAAGAGGAGCAAGATATGGAAAAGCATTGCCAGCAAATGTTGGAAATTCATCAAACTCCTGATTCTCCAAAACACAATTTGAACATAGGCAAAGACACTTCAAAAGCTTTCCAGAATTTCATTGCAGGTTTGGCTTCATGGGGCTCACCTGAGATTGTGAGAAGGCAAGATGTAAACACAGAACTTCAACCAGTGCTTCATCTGACGCCCTTTTCGGAAGTTGAAAGCACAGATTTTGAAATGATGCACACCAGGTCATCCATGCAAGATAATTCTGTATTGCTGGGATATTCTAACCTGTATGAAAATGGCAGTGAGGAAGCAGCAGTGGGAGTAGACAGAAAAACTCCAGCTTTCTCTGAAAGCACCTACTCTGTTGATGATGACCAGGATATGGAGAAGAAGATTTTGGTAAGTGATATTTCATGTCTGATTTAATTCTAATTAAACAAGACTGCTCAGCTCCATCCCTGTTGGATCACTTTTGGGCCACTGGCTCCAAGCAGTAGAAACTTACACACCAAGAAGGGTAGGCCCAGTGATGTTCTGTACGATTGTTAGTTCCTCTCTCACTGTCAGATAGTGCAGTAAATTCTGGCCTGTATTAAAACACTGTTTACCACTGCTTCTAATAATTGAAAACAG